>VYZM01015080.1:199060-229630 GCA_013398915.1 Dromas ardeola
CTTCAAAAAAATGAGGTTTTGCCAACAACAAATGTAAAATAACATAACGGAATCAAACCCAACACTCTTGCACAAATGATACTGGAGTATCAGGGAAGGGAGGTGTGGGCACTTGTGCCCTTGGAAACCCAGACAGTTTTGCTCTGTAAGAAAACATTGTATGCACGTGGGATGGCAGTCAAGGAGCCTGATCTGTCTGTATTTAAATAAGCTTCCATTCAGAAGGAGAATGGAGGAATAAATACATATTTCCATAGATGGGGGGTTGGTTAGTGGTAATAAGCTTTTTCTCTCCAGAAGAGAGAACAATACAATCCTGGTACAATCCCGTTTGGAAGCTTGCCTGCCCTGGGAACTACCCTAAAATCACAAGGCTCTAAGAGTTGTCAGAAGTTGGACTCAGACCTGAGATGCTGCCTTGTGGCTGGATCAAAGTGTCTTGTCATCCATAAACACTGGAGATCCCCTGGAAGAAGACATGCTGGCAAAGGGCCGTAGCAAGAGCTCAACTGAGTACTGGAGGAGAGATTGTGATGCTCTGTGAACAGGGAATCCCTGACTTGTTACCAGATAACACCTATCTCTTTCCTTTCAATCTAAGAGATCTTAGAGGCATGGAAAATCCTTTACTGCTGATTCTCCATCTCTACATACAAGTACGGTGAGACAACTCTGTTTGAATGGCCCAGGAATACTCAGAAAAGGGTGGAATCCATAAAAAAAAATACTCAGTAAGTCCTGAAACTACAAAAAAAGAGATAAACTACCTTATATTAACATAGATGCAACAGCATGTTTTATATTCAAACCCTTAGTATATATGCTGACATTTTTTCTTGTTCTCAGATTCCCATACAAGGGAAAGCCATTTTTGGATTATTTTAACAAGCTTTTACATGCTAGCCAATTGGTTCTCAACAACCTTTCTGCAGCTAAGCTTTCTACCATCATGATTAAAATTTTTAACCTTTTCAATTAGATGTTTCCTGTGCCATTTGCTTCTTATGTCATGTTCTTTTTCATGCGTATTATAGCCTGACAAATGCAGCAGAACTTCGCTAATTCAGATTAACGACTGGGAGACCTATTGCAAATTACTCTATTTTGTGGATGAGTAAAGTAACTGAACAAGTACAATGAAAAACCAAAGTACATTTCGTGATACATTGTTCTTGTTCACTTATTTTGACAACTGTTGTGTAATTTTATAATACTTCATAATGTAATACTGTCTGTTTTGCAGAAGTAATGGAGTTGTATGACTTTCATCTTATAATGAATCATAAAAATAATATGCTGCTTTGTTTGCAAAACTCAATCATTACAATTGCTTCTTAAGTTATTCTGTTATTTAAGCAGAAATACGTGAGACAAAAACTTTTTGTGTCTGAACTTCACAGAGAAATTGTGTTGGAGAAGTTCTGGTGTAGTGCAAATAAATGTTATAACTACAATCCTTTTACTGCACCATTTTGTAGGTGAGTTTAATCTTACTGAATCTCTCGGTGGTATAATAACACATGCATCAGCTATTGGAATGTTTAGTTTTCACCTGGGATGGATGAGAGTACTGGAATGGTAGTCTCAAAGCTGAACATACTTTTAATACTTGAGAGTTTGCAGTGGATGTGTTTTTGTGCTGGAATCATAGATACATTATGCAAATTTCGGGTGTTGTGATAATGGCAAAATTTATGGCAACAACAGGTTCTAAAAAAAGACTTCTGCAACAAAAACTTTTAAAGAAAGTGAAAGACGTAATTTATTTCCTAGAATCAACAGAGTGGTCAGAGTTATGCATCGGAAGAGGTGTTCATTATATTTAACTATTTTACCAGAATTTTACCAGTAATCAAGTTTGAAAGGAAGTGATAATGCATTTAGCTAGAGAAACAAGTTTATCGATTTAATGATTGTCTGAATTACTATGCATGCATATCATTACAGAAATAAGAAAATCACATTGTTGGATAAAGCAGTAATTAAGGCTATGGGTTCTGCTTTTTTTAATCTTAAGGTAAAACCTGCAACTTATTCTGAAAAGTTTATAGTTACTGTCCTCCTCAAACACGTTAATCTGCAAGTCATCTTTTGTGATGATAAAGTTGAATCTGTAACATTTATCATAATTGGAGAGACACCTTTACCAAAAAAAGGGAAGAAAACTTTTTTTTTTTTTTGATTGTAGAGAAGAGAAGAATGACATCCTGATCAGTCTAATGTAACACATGTAGGTGACAATGAGAAGACAGCTTGCTTCAGTCAGCCTGTACCAAGCCCACGTAAAGTGAGGCCAGTGACTAGAAATCATTTGTCAAAGACTGCAGGCCCTTATCAGCCAATTATAGATACAAGGAGCTTTATATCACATCCACAAGTGGCAAAGCTACAAAGGTTTTAAACCACAGTACAGTGGTGACACTTTTTATAGGTAAAATATAAATCTAGACAAATTGCTGGCCTGAATTGCATCATATGTCCATTTAGCAATTTTAGTAAACACTTCATAATATCATTGGTTTTCCTTAACATTTTAGGGACCTTGTATGCTTCTTAGTTTTAAGAGGTTTCTTTTATTATTCACAACAAACCCACTAACTTAAACACAAAAAATCCCACTGAAGAAGCAACTCACTCGCATGTACGGAGCAGATACATCTAGCTTATTTTACAAGTTAGCTACTGGGCTGTCTTGAGGATGGTCCTGAATCCTACCACTTCGAAGCAATCGTAACATACCAGCCTGGCAAGCGTGAGCTTCCAGCAGCACAGAGGAGATAGAGGTGGAACTAACAAGGGAGTACGATTCTATTTACTCTTGGTAATTCTGTGCAGGTAATGCTGACCGAGCCCACAGCAGAGACACAGAACATTTTCATTGACTGATATATTAATTAACTTCTGCAGGTTCCAACCACCCTTGGAAAAGCTGTCAGTCCCACATATATGGAGTAGTCTGGGGAGGCTTTTGATTTTAGAGCTGCTAACATATGAAACCCAATAGCCACTAATAGGGAAGACAAATTAAACTTCAGTTTAACAATTATTTAAATTTGTGAATGAAACACGGCTTGATCACTAATTCTTTGGTTTGAGTCCACTGATCAATAGACTTTCTCATCAAATGATGTCTGTGTGTTATGTGCTGATCTTATATTGTTGGCTATAGTCCAAATCAGGCAGATATTTACTATCATCAAATGTCTGTGCCCAAAATTTACTATGGGAATACAATTCCTTAACATGTAGCGTCAAATGTCTGGGTACAACCTAACTGAAAATTTGTCTGTGTACATTTTGTATGAAATTACTTCAGTAGAATATACTTCTTGTGAAAGAATACCCAATGAAATGCTGAAATATTTGTGTCCTACTTTAGTGCGGTTTCTGGGGAACAGCTGTTTGAACTTCAGAGGGAACAAACTGTATTTGGTAGCTTGGGAAGAGTTGAGTAGGATGCCAACAGAAGATCTGGTGAAGTAATGCTTATAAAGATAGGTTTCAACCTATTAAAAACCCTTTCTCAAAGATAGAAAAATCAGCTTTTATCAGAAATAAGTGTTCTGGAAAGCATCTGTAGAAGTTCAGAAAGAGTTCATGAAATCAGGCTCAAGTGACCTTTTTCAGAGAGCACCTCTACGTTTTGCAGTTTGGTATGGCTGAAATGTCTCTAGAATATTTACTTACTTTCAGCATTTCCTTTAATGAAACTCCCAAACCTTCTACGACACACACACATTTTGGAGGACAAACGCTTACTAAAGTAGATGTAGGGTACACAGCAATTTCTAGGCCCTGCGCTGGAGCAAGAAGTAACAGAGATAGTTACAGCTCCCTATATGGAGAGAAGAGAGCAGTTCTGAAGTTCAGCTGGGACCATACGGCACAGCAGCCAGTGGGAAGTGCAAAGCTAAGGCTTGAAAGACCACACATGATCTTGCTCACCTGCAAGTCAGCCTGTCTCCTTTCATTAACTGGTTCTATGTCTTGCAAAGCAGCATGATGTGGAGGTGATTTGTATTGCAGTAGCAATGTTCTTGGCAGACTTATGACCTTTACCCAGTGGAACCAACGGAAAACGAATCTATCTGGGTCTTTTTATTGACTGTATTTCCATTATCTTCACAGGTGCTTTCTTTCCTGGCTTGTTCTTTTATTTTATTATGGACAGAAGCTACATTTACTGGACAATTGCTGCCACATTGCTCTCTTCTCATTTCCCAGAAAATAACACTACCACACTTTTTAAAGTTACTTAAGACCTGTCAGATTCTTTATCATTCTTTACAACAAACTATTTCTTGCTTCAGTAAGAGCATCGCATAACTGTCTTCATGCCATGGCATTTATACCCACTCATCTACATACGATACATCAATTTTTCAAATATTCTGTATGTTCCCTTACATAGCTACAGTAGGCTTACAAAGATTTAGACATTTTTCCAGTTGCTCATACATTTCTTGTTAAAATTGTCTTTAAAAACAGTTTAGGAACTAAGTTATAGAATTACCATTAATTTTATCTCCCTCTCATTTAGGTACACACCCTTGGTGAAAAACATTACAGAGTTTTCCATTATATATGAAAGGTAATGATGTGAATAAGGGTATTCAAGTCACATCATCTCCAGTTTTTATATCATGATGCAAACTGACCTCATAATTTTGTCATCTTCTGTATTTACAGCCCAATAATGCTTTTCTGGCAGTTCACAAGGGCTACTGAATTTATGAGGCACTTGCAAGTCAGGTATTTTACGAATACTTTGCCTGCGTTTCTCGAAAATGATTTCTAGAGAAATTTAAGTCTACTGTGTGTACTGGATTAAAATAGCATAAGAACTAAGTCATAATTTATACTATTTTGTTTTAAATTTTATTATATGGAATACAAGTTTTCATTGTTTATCATATTAACTTGATATGATGAAATGCTTTATTTTTACAGATAATGGTGTTTATTCCATTTTTCAGTATATAAAACGTACCGAGCACCAAATTGCTTTAGCACACACATAAAAGTAACTTAAAACCTGACTCAACCAATGTATGGGCAAAAAGAAGAGAAACAGTGTAGCTTGCACTAAAATATAGGCAATTCTAATGCCATCAGAATTATGAAATCGATTCTGGAATAAAGAGTCCTCGCCAAAGTGTCAGTCACAAGGTAGGTACTTACCTTATCTTACTCTCTGGACTATAGTCAAGTGTTTCTGTCCACCTCAGCCATTGTAACAATTCATAAGGATAGAGATAGTTCCTTTGATAACCAGCACCCAAGGCACAGAGGTTTTCTAGACCAACACGGGCAGTTTGATTTACATGTGAAAGGGAACAGGAATCCAGGATTATATTTGTAATTCTAGTGATATATTGTGTGCACTAGGAAACATACAGCTGCACGCTGCAATAACTGGTGCATCTGGGTGAACTTGCACAGCAAGTTTCATAGTGTTCAATTCACAAAATCTAACAAGAACATAATAAAAGTGTGGATGGCAAGTGAGGCAAGTGACTGAAAACATCTGTGTGATGAGAATTGCATATTATCCTCCCAACTTACTGGCAGTATGCTATCATAAAACATTTCACACTGTTGATAAAAGATAAAGAAGTATCTGAAATGTCCTCTCTTCCTATCCCTCCCAACACACATACATTGTCCAGTTAAAATTGGAACATGCAAAATCCACATTAATCACACCAAGTGAAAGTGAAACAGGAAGACTACTTTTTAAAATAAGTACACCTCTTGTTTAGGCTGTTAAAAAATTGTCAAAGTGATGTGGGGGGTTTCATAGGTACAAGGCAGTTCTGAAACTGGGCAATTAATTTTGATTCTCTCAATTTGATTACTTCTCGCTAGCCACCGTCTCCCCTTGCCTTCAAATCCCCATCTCTTATATAAAAGTCACAGGGATTTTGTTGCTGATTCCAAACAAAACAGATCAAGTAAAAACTTGAAAGCCAAAGTATGTTGTAGACAGGATCCCTTTGAACTATCCCACAGCATTGTAACACTGACTGGGCATCTATTAAAAAAAACCTTTCTAAATAAGTAGCATTAAAGTCTTTTGTAACAAATGGATTCCCTGACACCGACAGTCATGTACAGAATTCTAGTTCTAACCCTTCAAAGCAGAGAGGAAGAGAGAGGAAAAAGAAATAAATGAGAGTATATGTATGTCAGATGAGGAAGATTTGCTGAATCACGCATCAAAGCGGGTGTAGGAGCAAGGCCTATGTCAGTTACTTTAAATACACAGTGGTACACTCAAACCATGCAGAATTCAGTTCTGCATTCCAGGACAATGCTGACATACTGCAGACAATGACTAAAATGAGCAATACGAAAGCCCTCTGAGAGGAGGTTGCAATTGAAAAGAGATTTTAAGATTAAATCAAAGAATGTCGCATTTAATATTCAGAACATTCTTAACTGAATCCTTAGTGCCTGGGCTGTAAGTGGAATCTTACCGTGGGTTGGAATGAGAAAGTGGGCTCATTTCTTTCTGATAGTGATGCTCCTGACTGACAGGCTACGGAAAACAAAAAATAATAGTGAGAAAATAACTTTGCAAATATTCTTTCAGAATGTTTAAAAATATGTAAGAGATCCTTTATGAGAATACACATTTGCAGCTTCTGATATTAGAATTTTACAGTCTTCCTCCTTATCTGTGAAATTTAAAAGGAATATTCAGATCCTAACTGTGCAAAAGTACAACTTAACAGATGATCCTTCTCTGGGTGGAAATACATACGAATTAAGGAGTCGACTACATGGTCATTTCTCTACTGCCTGCGAGTGTTGGGACAGAGTCAGGAAACAGAGAGGGGAGGGTGGCAAAGTCTGGTCTGATAGAGAAGTCTGGACTGTAGGTGTATAGAAAGCATGGTGCAGGAACTCGCAGTTGGATTTGTGCAGAACCAACCATCCTTAAAACTAGAGAACACTGAGCCAGAGCTATTATGGCTGGCAGGCATGGCTCCTCTTCTCCTCAGAAGCACCATTAACAGTAAACGCAGCAGTCCCCAGTAAAGCTTGCTGAAGCACACAAGCTTCCCTATGGCACTGCCAATTTGAAACCTGGATTAAGCTGTTCACGAATAGCTAACAGTGGACTGTATGAATATTCATACAAAATATGATCATTTTCCACAGTCTTCAAATCTTACCTACCCATTGTAAGAATGTGCCCCAAAGGTTTTAAACTACATTTGGCTTATGGCATTAAAAACAGTTATTTGCAAGAAAGATCTATATTCATAAACAGGTACAAAAATTCAGTAATTCTAAAACTCAGAAATACATTTTCTCTCAGTATATATGTAGTTCTTCCAGAAGAGACCCCCCCCGCCATTATCACACACATCAAAAGCAGTTTTAAACAAACCACTGAAGCAAATGCAAAAGAAGTGAAAATACAAGCATATGTTAACAATACTTGTACAATTTAGTACATGAAATGCTAAAAATAAATACTAAGCATTATGAAAGCTATTGATTTTATACAGAAATCAATAAAAAAATGAGTATATGCTCATGGTTTCAGGAAATGGGGAAGGATGTTGCAAAATATATGTCCAGGATGAATGACATCCTAATTACTGCCAAATATGACTCACTGCCTGGTGGCGGGTAGTGCAATTCCCAAATGATGGCTAGTGGAACACTGAGGATGAGACAGAAAGTGAATTAGTCAGTCTATGAACCAGAATATCTGTCTAAATAATTTTTGGTCTCATTTCATAGTAAAGAATAGTCTGCCTCAGTTTTGCAATTTGACTTGATGTGAACAGATCCCTGCAGGGGTTGTCAAACTGAGCTCTCTGTTGGAATAATTCTGGGTTTAAATATCACTCCTCTTGTCTGTCAGACTTCAGTTCTGCTAGACCATTTTTGTGTTAAGTGGCTTTCTTTTCTGAATCATCACAAAGGAGGCCAGAAGACCTTCCACAAATTAGGTATGAACCTGAGGTACCTTTTCAGATATTTTGCAGATCAAGGCCTATGTGACTGAATTTATATTTAGGAAGTTGCTTGGGGAACAAGTAATCTTTCTTTTCTGTGAGTACTCCTTCCTTGAAAGACAGGTCTTAGTGGTGACCACATTTTGGAGACTGCTAATCACTACAAGTTTCCAGGATATATCAATGAGCAATCTAGGAGAATCTTCCTTCTCCTTTGCGTTTCTGACTGAGAATCAGGGACCACATGGAAGAAGATATCCTGAATTCTCTTCTATATCATCTTGCTCCAGAATGATTGTGTTCTGTCTGAAGTGGTGTCTGCAGTGTGGGAACAGCTATCCAAGAAGCTGAATGGGCCAATTCCCTGACAGGGCAAGAAGGTCTTACTGGATCTCTAGAACAAAGCAAAGCATTTAAGCAGAAATATTTTGTAAGCTTTGCAAATTTTCTTGGATAACCTGTATATGTGTGGGTCTAAACTTCACATTATACTCTGCAAGATATAGCACTGTGTCTTTCATACTGTTGCAAAGCTAACATGGAATTTCATAGACCTGAAGGTTTAAGAAAACATTCAGGTAAGACACAGTCAAATAGAGTCTTTAAAAATATTTAGTTCTACATACACGTATTATTGATTTGGAACTATGCCCCACACATTTTACAAGGGTTTACAATTTTCCTTCAAAGTAAATCTATTTTAAAATAGAAGTTTTTCATATTTATAACTGATAGCTATGCTGGGTAATGTATAATATTCAAAGCTATTTTATTCCTTTTTGGTTGTCATAGTTTACAGCAGCTGCTAAACAACCCACATTTCAATGATTTCTCCTGACAGCATATATTCAGTTCTTGGTAAACTATCATAGGTTATAAAATACAGTTTTAGTATGTCTGTTTTATAGTTGTTTAAGGACATCTGTTCAAACTGCAACTTAGCAATATGATTGATCTCTGTGCCTTTACATTCAGAAGGGTTTCTGAGATTCATTAGAGTCAGTAACATGAGAATTTTCAATGAATCTGGAAATCAGACTAACAATGGCAAGTGATGGAAAAAATAAGCTCACTAAAAATGTGTTTTATATATAAAATATTACTTTGATACGTAAGTTCACTATCTAACATGATTATATCGTGCCCTGCCTTGCAAAACACCATAGGTATTTCAAAATGAAAGATACACAAAAAGCTGCCTTCTGGTGGTGCTGTTGCCATAGATTCCACTAAGGGACAAAAATGCTGTACAAAAGCAAAGAAAATTTGGAATAAAAATACTCCCTACTTATCTTTGAAGAACATAAGAGAAAGCAATAGATACTACTGATTTAAATAATCAGAAAGATACAACCTGGAAACACATGTACACATGAAAGTTTAACCATGACAAGAATTTCAAGCTGTCCTTAATTTCTCAAACTACAATATGAAGATTATTTCTATTTCTTTTCTATATACTGCACTGCTAAAATCAACTCGAAGATGGCTATAGATACATACAAACTTTTCTGCAGTTTGAACATCTGATTTTGGAAGGACTTTTGCAAATTCTCTTGACTCAACTCAAATGATGGTGGTACTAAAGATCAGACAAAAAAATTGCTTTTATTCTACACATATTTTGACATAATATATAAAAAGGAGTAAATATACATATAAGGAACACTTCTTGGTAAAAACTGGAAGCTGAAGATGCAATAAATTTACTCATTTTAGGTCTTAGAGCAAGACCATGCATGGCAGAAGAATGAAATCCAGGAGAAGCAACCTTTGAATGTGTTCTAATCACTCCAACTAGGCTGCATTTTGATCTCTCAGTTATGTAGACCACCCATGCAATACAGTGAGACATTTACTGCACATGTGAATGCTACGTGTGGGGATTCACCGAAAACAGCTATACGAAGTTATCCGACAGATTTATAGATTTGAAAGCCAGAGGGAAGAATTAGATCTACTCATGATCAGAAGTACATCACAAGCTACTGAACTGTGTATCACCAACAAAAAACACTGAACAACATCAGATCTAGAACTGAATGAACCATGAAGTGGGTCCCTCTGAATATACTCTACTCACAGACAATTCTCTGCTGACTGCTTTTGGTATTTGTCAGTTGACCAGTTCTAAACTCATCCAAGGTGTGTTTTATCAATATTCTACGCTGGCTCATTTTTAAACAAGTATTTACACGTTACATCTTAGCATGTTACATCTAAGCAGTTCCCTTATCAATTGTAACTTTATCAATAAAATTAGATTTTTTTTTTTTTGAACAGGACATATTTTCTATAAAATAATCTTGACTATCATATTACCTCCCTTTAAATCTCTCTTAACTGAATCCCACACCAGATTTCTCACTGTTTTGACAATGATACCAGACTAACTGGCCGACATTAACTTTTTCATTTCAGCTACCCATTTGAATACTGGCACAGCATCACTACTCTCAAGTCTTCTGAAATGTTGCAAGCATTTAGAAATATACTGAAATTTAACACCAGCATACCAAAAATACCCCCAACTACTCTTTTAAAAGCTTCTGTGTTTAACAACTTGGGATGATTAAATAATCACCTTCCCTAATAACTGCTGTTTAAAACCTTCTTAACTAAAGGTCTAGAAAATGAATTAGCACTCTCACATGACTACTCAGCATTTTTCCAAATATTGGAGTGGAATTGTATCAACCAGTGTTAAACACACAAGTCCATATGCATCAGTTTGTATCACATCTATGAACAGCTGGTGCTGTGGCAGCTATCTCAGCAAAGACAGTATGAAGTGAATCAATAGATACTGTGTACTACTTGACATTGTACTGGTACAGAAAGTCCCTTCATGTAAAGGCCGAGGTATACAGGTAGAGAAGACTATGGAAGCTGAATTTCATCAGTCTTTGTTGTAGTGAGGGACTAAGTGGTTAGTCCTTATTTGAGAAAGATTGTATTTGCTTTCTAAATTACCTCTTGTGGAAATGAGGTTCTTGCTATTAAATCTTAAAACCTCAATGACCATCATGCAAAATGCAGAGGAGAAACCTGACACGGCTGTATGCGTAAAACACATCAACACTTCAGTCGACTGAGTGAAATTTGAAAAACTTCTCTTTCAAAGACAAGTATGTTGCCTTTTACACTTGATTTATGTAGAGAAAGACTGCCACAAAGGACTATTTTTAAAGACTACAGCTATATTAAATTACAATTTAAATGACTAACCTATTATATCTAAACACTTTTTTAGAGTGATGCTATTAGTCTGGAGCTACAGAAGCTGATCAAGGCAGAAAGATCAAAGAACTGTCTTTGCAATCATATTGTGCTTCACTGAATACTGGAGCAGTACATTTTACTTTAAAAGTTCACTTTGTTTTAGTCATGTAATTTGTATTAACCAAACCTGACATGTCTAAATATTATTATCAATTTCCTTATAACTAAACTACTCAAAAATTAATGAGACTGCAATTCTCCTTTATTTAATTGAGTTCCATTTGTCCAGTCTTGCAGACTTACACCATGTTTGAGTCTATTTAGTGAGTACTGAGCAAATGCATTGGAAATATGATGAAATCAACTGAATATATCTCAAATAGTTAAAAGCAACTTATGCTTCTCTAATATCATGCAAAATATTACTCCGTAAACCAAGTTCTTATTTGTACAAATACCCACTTACCGATACATCTCTTCTCATTTGAAAGCTTCATTTACCAGTGTACCACGAAGTTCCAACGCTGTGTTGATCATTCACTATGGAAGATTGCTACTACGGGCCTCTGTTTGGGTCCTATAGATCCCTGGTGTTAATTCGCACCTAATATTTTATAGCATTTACCCTACAATAGTTTATATTGGGGCAACACAGCAGTGTTTACTCTTCTAACATTGGATCTGCGTCTCAGAGTTGTGTTGGCTCTACTTAAGACACATTCATTGTTTAATATTGTTTCACCTGTAATAAAATAAGAACTATGTTGCTGAGATATAAATGGAGTGTGAGGCTATCCAGTTTTACAGCAGCTCCTGCAAGTACCTTTATATAGTTGCTGAAAAGTTATTCTGTGATTTCATACATTCAATACTCTTCGGTGGACTCTTAACAAATACTCTTCTGCATTCTATAATAGTACTCGATCACATAGGCAGCTGTGTGTGATTTTGTACCACTTTGTACCAGGAAAAATAATGATACGAGGTGTAAAATACAGAAGGATCACATACTAAGTGCTCAGAACTACTGCAGATTTTTGCTGCTGTTCTCCTGCTTCACTCCTTTAAACAGTTAGCTTTTCAGTAATGAGACTTTATCACTGTAAGAAGCAATTATTTTCCATTATTCACACTGTAATGCAGTTGCTGACTGGTATATCTGGGTTTCATTCATTTTGGAACTATTTTTAAGTACTGTATCACACACCTGCAGGTTGTCAGCCACTATTGTGACAAGCTACACAGCCTACATGATTATTTGGGCTTCTAGGAGAGAATATATATATATATATATATGAGATTAGCTCTTTGTTCATTGTGGTACCACAGTACCTGCTGGAAGTGCATGTATTTTGGTTGCGTGTTTTACTTGGTAAGTTCTAAAAAAATGTTCGGAAGCGATACCTTAAATTTCAAAGCTACTTGAAAAAATTTTAATATTCAAGACCCCTGAGTCTCAAAATTAATAGAAACTATATAGAGGAAATACTGTGGTTTTAGACTTACTGGTGGGAAACAGGAGTTCCAGGTTGCTGTATCATCACTGCTTGTACTTATGCTAACATTGCAGTTGTCTATCTGTGATGCACTCAGCCCATGTGAGACCCCAGTATCCCTTAATTCTTCATTTTGTTGTCTCTTCATGCTAGCCAGCATCTGTAGTTCAGATGAACTCAGTCTACTTGACTGGTAGTTTTTCCAGTCATACTCCTGTGAAATAAAATGGAAAAGTCAACAACATAGACAGGATCATGGAACAAAATATATGAATGAAACAGACATGTTGGAGAACCTCTTGGGGAATCTTCAAGAAGCTAAAATACTAAAAGAGAAACAAAGTGTTTACCAGAAAAGATTAGTTAACAGACTTCTGTTCAGCTATGAAGATCAAGCGTATTTACACGTAATTACAGGAAGGAAGAACACAAACACTGCTATGGACTGTAGTTTGTATCCAGGGTGTTTGGTAAAGTTGCTGTTCCACTCCAATTAAAAACACAAGATAAAAGCAGGCTTTCAGGAGTTCAAAAATCCAGCAGCTAAAATTGCTTAACCATTAAATGCAAATCCTGAAATAAACCCAATCACACAGCTATCATAGTATCACAAACACCATCAACGTAACATTTAGTTATTTGTCAAGCACAGCATAAAATCTCTCTGGAAAGCTACACGTCAGCACTAAATTTTAAAAGTTGTTTTGGTAACTTGCTAGCATATACATTTTAAAATAAACATCGCCACATTCTCATTTTTCTTTATATTCACTGGTTGAATTGATAATGTAACTCTAATTGTTATATCAAACTTGATCCACAAGCCGAGAGCTAAAAACATGTGTTAACTATTTTGCAGTTTGTACTTATGCCTCACGCAAAACCTCATGATAAGATTTCTTCAGTTAACCTGCTATGGCATCATCTTTGTTTAAAGAACTCCCCCTTAAAGAAAAACATTACTTTTTTTTTAAAGGGTCCACACGGATTGCTATTTCACAAAGGAACGGGTCTAATACTTGAGGCCTCTAATTTTTGGTTCTGAATGGAATTAAAAAACATCTCATTATATGCAAAGCATATTACAAAGCATTTCATTTGTATAATATGAACTGGTCACACCTGAGACACAGGAAAACTTGAACTGCAGCTTTATCTTAGTAAAAGAAACAGCAAAGTTCAATACCTTCAGACTATAACATCATAAAAATATGAGACTTTATTTTAAAAACACTCAGGTATATGTTCAAGTGATTAATAAAATATTATATAGGTTCAATTATTCAGCTCAGAGGTATGATGTATACAGCCCACAAACGATGTTATACATTGGCCATTGATTTCCTTATTTTGAGGACATCATGCAAAAAGATATGTATATATCCTAGATTTTCACTTGTATTGCTTAGTATTTCATGTGCAAAGCGCTCACTTTCACTAGAAAGATTATATGATGCCATTGCTGAAAAAGGAGTTTATTTTCAGCGACACACAGTACTTTCTTCTGGTTTAGGGAGTTACATATACCCTAATCATAGAATCATAGGGTTGGAAGGGACCTCTGGAGATCATCTAGTCCAACCCTCCTGCCAGAGCAGGGTCACCTTAGAGCAGGTTGCACAGGAACGCGTCCAGGCGGGTTTTGAATGTCTCCAGAGATGGAGACTCAACCATCTCTCTGGGCAGCCTGTGCCAGTGCTCTGCCACCCTCACAGTAAAGAGGTTCCTCCTCATGTTGAGATGGAACTTGCTATACTCAAGTTTGTGCCCATTACCTCTTGCCCTGTCACTGGGCACCACTGAAAAGAGCCTGGCCCCATCCTCCTGACACCCACCCTTTAAGTATTTACAAGCATTAATAAGGTCACCCCTCAGCCGTCTTTTTTCCAGGCTAAATAGACCCAATTCCCTCAGCCTTTCTTCGTAGGAGAGGTGTTCCAGTCCCCTAATCATCTTGGTAGCCCTATGCTGCACCCTCTCCAGCAGTTCCCTGTCCTTCTTGAGCTGGGGAGCCCAGAACTGGACACAGTACTCGAGGTGTGGCCTCACCAGGGCAGAGTAGAGGGGGAGGATGACCTCCCTCGACCTGCTGGCCACACTCTTCTTGGTGCACCCCAGGATGCCATTGGCCTTCTTGGCCACAAGGGCACATTGCTGGCTCATGGTCATCCTGTTGTCCACCAGAACTCCCAGGTCTCTTTCCACCGAGCTGCTCTCCAGCAGGTCAGCCCCCAACCTAATAAAACTGTATTTTCTGGGAAACTGGCCGATCCCCTTTCCTGCCAGCTTTTTTTGTCCTTGGCATCAGAGCAAAGCCAGATAATAAAGGATACTACATTACTTATTTCCCCTCTGGAATTTTAACTGGGGATATGCTCACAGATTCGTTCAGTGCTGAACTCCAAGTATAGGATGTGCAGTACAATGCACAGGGAAGGGAATTTTGGATCAAGCACAGATGGAGAAACCCTTCCTTTTTAATAATACATCTCACAGCATCATGCAATGAATAATTTTACTACATATTTGCAAAAATAGTTTTAGAATAAAAACCTGTAGCATATTTTTATTTCCTCATGGCTGCCATAAAAGAAATCAACAGTTATTATCTCAATAGTATGTAAAATAATACTTCTTATTTTAATTCCAGTTAAGAAATTAAGTACAACTCTAATATTAAAGATTGCTGCCCAACATTAGGTTTTGGGAGTAGCAACTCTATCATATATTTTTGACGTTTCATCCTGACTACCATGATATTAGATTCACCTAAAGCCAAGGCAGGAGGGTTGGAACTAGATGATTTTTAAGGTTCCTTACAACCTAAACCGTTCTGTGACTGCATATAACCGGTCAAAAAGAAAATTAGTACTGAAATAAGAAAGTAAACCATCTGTGATAGGGAGTGCACCTGCAAGCTCACGATCAGTGGTAAATATATCACATAACACAGGATTTATGACTGGAGGGTGCTCACACGGAAACAGTTGCATGTGCAAGTATGCACACCTTTGTGAAAAAGACAGTTAATTCTAAAGACTATTGCAAACATTTTTTATTTTCTACTACGCATCTCAAATTCTTAAGTCAAGTATCTTTGCAAAATTTTTTCTATGGAATTACCTCAAGCACTGAGAGGCTACTTTGTGGCAAAGATAAATGTAGTCTGTCGTTTTGTACAAGGTATAAGATGACGACAACCTGTTAGCACAGCTGCCATCCCTTTTTACCTCTGGCTTTTGAGGTCCAGGCTTCGTTCCTGAATAGTGTGGTTATTACTACCATTTTGAATCCTAAAATAATACATGATGCTTTCTCTAGACCCTTACTGAACGTAAGATACTAGCTCAGTTACTATTAGTTATTTGTTCATGTCATACGAAGTTTGCTATGTTACATTTGGAAAGTCTGCTTTGCTCTGATGTATTAATATTCTACCAGACCTACAGCTGCTATAACTTTTATTGATCTTACTGAAGATGCTGATTTCCTGTTAATTTTCCTATATAGAAGCCTTCTGCATTTATTTGATTATTGTAAGAGAAGCTTCGGCTTATCTTTCTTACCTCATATACGAAGCAATTGGTGTGCAGTCATTAAAATGACAGCATGAACTAGCACTATGCAGAATAAAAGCACTAAGCATTGAAAGAACATTTTTCTCATTCTCTTTTTAATAAAGGCAAAACATTGCCCAACCCTGCTTGTCTTTTCCTTTACATCTATGAAGAAAGATGTATAGATTCTTGGAATTTTTACAAAACAATTTGAAACATTTGTTGATTTTTCCCCCTAGCTTATTTCAAGTTGTCATTCTGTTTTCTTTTCTTGTAACGGTCTCAGTCTAGAAATACCATGATCAGAAAGGAGAACAGATGTCATGACAATTTTCTGTGTTAAACATCCTGTACAATAAACTCCTTGCAATAAAGGAGAAATAGTTTGGACTATTTATTCTGTAGCTTCAGAAGACTACTACAAAAAAGACTCTTCACAAATTTTATATTGTCTTAGTCAATTTTCAAAGAGAGAATTTGAAAATTGAATTTGAGATTAAGTTCACTTTCCAATTTAGGAGAAACTTTTGATGTAAGAAGCAATTTTGCAATACTCGTAAATTTGTCCAAAATTAATATTTCATTTAGTAATTAAAAGCTTATCTCGTCTTTTTGCATATCCTCCTCTCATGATAAAGTATTTATATTAAGCGCTTAAAACTTCTGCTAGATTGACAAAACCTGTTGTTTAAAGGATTTTTTCATATATAATGACATTTGCATTCTTCTAGGTTCAAATGATTCCTTCAGAATTGTTTGAATGTAGTTAAACGTGTGGAAAACTTTCATTACCAGCAATCTACATGCTTGCAATATTACCCAGAGGGCTGTACTTCTTTCTTAATTAAAAATATTTGAACTTAATGATAGCTAACTCTATTAAAACATGAATAAAACACCGCAAGCAACCAGGTCCTTAAAGTGTATTAAGTAGTTATCAAATCAATTGCAGGAAGAGTTGGCTAAGCATTTTTTTTTTCTTTACCAGCCCTCCATACGTGCAGATTAGAAGAGACTACTCTCAATCTGGTAACTTTTCATATAAAACTATCCTTATATATATAGTTCTTAAAACAATGAACAGTGTTTCAAAATGGAAATAAAATAATTACATGCTCACAAACAAAAACACTCCAGTGTTGTCTCACTGTAGTTAATATGTCAGCACTTCTTTTCTTGAACCTTATGGGGACTGAAAATACTAGTTCCTTCCTGCAAAACTGCTCCAGCAGATAAAAAAAAAACCCTTTACATACGTATGTACATACACACATTCAAATAGCTTACTGTATTAATTTTAAAATTATTGAAAATATTCTTAATAAAAATTAGTAAAACCACATATTTGTGTCTACTCTAAGTGCTAGGTGAACATACTTTCTAATATAAACAACCACTGTTTAAAAGGCAGTCAGTGGCACGCAAATTTGGCTTCAAATTTTGACCATGGCCTGGTACAAAATGAAGTATCAAAGAGCTGCAAGGAAAGGTATCTGGATGGGAAAATTTTATTACTTTATGAAACAAGTATGAAAGCTAAATCTGCCATATACTTTCATGTTATATTTTGTAGCAATAAAACAAAATCTGTAACTCCTGAGTTTCTATACATTGATAACAGGCTTTGTCATTGCAAAAAATACTTACAAGCAAGAAATTACATGTACAAAACACTTACAGCTATAAGTGCAGTATGGTAATAACCCTGATGTCTAATTTAGTAATCCACTATGTATTGAGCGGAATCAAAATGATAGCTCTTTTCCTTCAGCTTTTAAAACAAAATATCACAAAAGAGTTATAAAATATATCTAACACTTTAAAAACTTAATTGAAATCCACCTAGGTAGTCTATATTTAGTTAAGTTCTATGGGACAAAGTTGATCACTGCATTAGACATCAAGAACATCTTTTAGGATAGTAATCAACATACTACATTTGTTATGGACAAATAGATCACAGTTATGATTAGTATTAAACTTAGTTGAATTTTAAGTGGAAAAATTTTGCAAAACTGAAAAGAATCAACAAATAAGGGAGCAATACGTTTAATTACAAAAATGTGAATAGTTACCGGAAACTAGAAAAAAGTAAATCCCTATAGACAGAACTAGGAAGGGAAAGGCATGTAAAACGTAAACAAATTTAATTTTACACTTACAGATACATGGATATTAACACATCTAAGAAACAGAGAATCCGATTATTAGTATCAACTGGGGTTTTCCTGTCCCTAAAAATCACAGAAACGTTATCTTACTTCTTCCCAAATACAAAAGAACACATGCATTTCATTTTTCCACATTTTCTACGTTACTAGGTGGCAATTCTAATGTCTTTTCCAGATAAATACATAGAAGATATGCTGCTATTGGTAGGATTTTCTCTGCTTTTTAAAATATTTTCTTCTTTTTATTGTCTTTAAGATCACCAGCCAGTGATGTTTTTCATCACCATAAGGTCTCAGCACTGCTTCTGATTTTCACCTGCATTATTGTATTTCATTCCTCTTGCTTCCCGCTGGTCTGCTTTCTTCCCAAAGGAAACCAGTCTCCACTCCCTTCATGGAAAAGGATGTTCTGTTTTTATCAGGAAAAGTGCGAAGCCTTTACACAATCCAATAAGCTATTTGCAGAATACAGGAAGAGATTTCCAGAACCCTCAGTCAGAGGGACTATCTCACAGGACTGCGAGATACATGAAACCCAACCCCTACAGCAGTACTAAAAGAGACTCATTTCACAAAAAAGCACTGAAGCATCAGTGGCACGGCAGTATGTGCATTTCCCTACGAAAGATACACAGAAAAGCTGAACATATGCTTTCCTAGATATTAGTCTTTAATCTGATGTCCAGCTTGGATTGTTCTTCTTAGACCAATGCCCAGATTTCTATATCCACAATTAGCTGCAGTGTGGTCCATCCTCAGCAGCCAAAAGCAAGCAGGCAGCAGCCAAAAGCAAGCAAGAACTGTTCTGCATCATGACCCTGCACCAGCAGTAGCAGCTTTGTCCCATGGAAGTAGTCACTTCTCTTTCCCTTTTCACAGGTGCTGTCAAATCAGATAACTAAAATTAACTGTATCAACAAGTAACAGAATTGCTACAGACTAAAATTCCCATAGCAGAATGGCAGCACGTCTCCCAGACCGGAATGGTGACTGCGGTATCCTGTAGCAGATGAGACAAGCTACAAGGACAGAAAACACAATAATGATGGAAATCGTTCATTTCCTTTGTGCAAACGAGATATATGTCATGTTGGAAGACGTTACTGTAGGTAAAGTCTTCCAAAGAAGACACAACTGCTTCATAAAGCCACAAAAAAGAGAAGCGTCTATTCTTTTGGTCCCCAGCAGTGTGCAACACCTGGTTCAAGATACTACTATCCAAAACCCACTCTTACATTAATGATCATGCAGTAGCTAGATTCAACATCCTTGGGTAAAAATGACAAAAATGATTCACAAAACAGTAATCCTGGGACTAAATACCATAAAACTCCTTGACCTGTAGAAGAGACAATTACGGGGAATACAATATACAGCCATCAAATAGTAAGTGTCACAGATAAGAATAATTAAAAAGAAAAGTTTATTCATTGTTTCTTATAAAAAACACAAGAAAGAGAAAGCACCAGGAATGAGATAGTGCATTCAAAAGAAATAAAAGGAGATACGTATTTTTTCCCCGTAAATAGCAGCTAAACTCTGAAATTCACCGTCACAAGCCAAAGGCCGTATAGACGCAAAAAGCAACTACACAAATCTGTGGAAAAAAATTCTATCACCAGTTTTTTACCGCAAAGACACTTTCACTGAAGAAATTGCTAAGCTATGGACTACTGGAGGGAAGCCTACAGGGCATGCTGGCGAGGTATCGCTGGATGCCTGCTCTGTCCTTGCACTGTTTTTTTTTTTTTTTCTGTAGCCACCTACGACTGATCACTGATGGACAGAAGATTCTGACTATGTGACCCTTTCGTCTCATAGGGTATTTGCTGACATCTGAAAAAAAGATCTCTGAAGCCTAAGGAAGAAGTCTGGCCTGTTCCACTCTGAGATGTCCAGGAATAAATCTAATCTACTCATAACACATTTAGAGAAGATGTCACACATAAAAAGATGTGGATATGCAATAATTCTAAGCCCAAAAGAATTCTATGCATAAGCATGGAACAATAACATACTGTCTCGTTTGTGATTTACAGAATACACTTGATTCTTTAGCTCCAGTTGCTGATTCAAGGCACAATTCAGAGCACATTATTACAAGCTTAAAAGACAAGAATTACCTACTAGGAAATATTTAAGAATATTATTAGCTCATGACACACTTGTTCTTTAAATTACTGAGCGTTTCCATAAGAAGCATCCAGGAGGAAAAAACTAGGAATAAAACAACACTTTGGTGAATGTAACAATTCCTTTAGTGGTCTGGCAATTTAGCCTATGACACAGCCTTACTGCTGGTCCTCAATCACGTAATTTATTATTTTTCAGGGCTGTCGCAGAGAAACTAGGAAGTACCTACGTTAACGTTCTTTCTATTGTCACTCGTTAATATATCCATTCAAAGTCTGCCAATTTTTCTTTGTAATCTTTCAGCCCTAAACTACTTTCTAACTGACATATTTCCAAAACGTAAGTTGCTCAATGACACCTCTTTTTATCTATAAACCTCTGTGATTTCTGGTTTTAGTGTACTATTTTGTGCGTCACAAAAACCTACGAAATCAACTTTTAACAGACTGAGCTCAGTAAATACTGTTATGATGAAACCAGAATATATTTGGAGGAAAGACTTATTATTTCTCAATTCATGCAAATGGGTATAATCTAATATAGCTTCTCCATACAATCTAATAATTTAATATCAAAGCAAAAATCACTTACGCAAGTCTGTGTTGTCAGACATGGATTTTCTCTTGAGATTTTCTTAAGAGACTTTTTACTGATGGATCGTTTTAATTTATTAGAAACTCCTTCATATCTTTCACTTTTTTCAGATTCATTTGGAATTACTTTAAAGAATTCAGATTTACTTCCAGTTGGAGAAAGAGAAAGGGGAGGCTTTAAGCTTCTCTGAGAGCTAACAGAATCTGTTTTTCTCACAGTGGAACTCTGTGTTTTTGATAAGATGGTCTCTTCATGGTTATGCTTGCTGTGTTCCTTATTCTTCCAATATTCATTTTTCCATGACATCCTCTTTAATGGGATCTCTTTAAAAACTGCTGAATCAGATGTTCCTTGCTGGCTATGGCTGATCTCAGGGTTGTCAGTACCCTGGATAAATTCATTGTTGTCATCCTAAATTTAGGAAAAAAAGCAACAGTGATTTCCTCTCATCATCACAAAATACAGTTTTACATAACCTTAAAATTTCAAAATGGCTATTTAATCTCTGCTGCCTAATTCTAAATTTGCAAGGATTCTGAAAACCAGCTGCTCTTCCTGGCAACTACATTGAATATACCATAAACATATTCTTACATCTTAAGTAGTGAAAAACAGAAGGTCGAAAGAGGAGTAGAGGGAGACAAGATTACACTTTTCAAAATGTCGGCCCAAATGTAGAATGCTGGTAACTTCCCAAACCTGTGAGTTACATGATAATCATGATTTCAATAAAATTTATTACAACTGTAAACCAAAAGTAAACAAAAAATCCACCACAATGATGTTTTGCATTGAATTATTATATTCCATATTTTCACATCACATCTTCAACTTAAACATGGGAGTAGTTAACTTCTGCTGAGACCACTTTGCTCACCTCTGGTAATATTGAATACCATATTCAGTACCATTTGAATATCATCTAAGAACTCTGGAGTTCAGTTTGTTAATTTTATATTCCTGCTTCTGACAATGTCTCTGCAAAATATCCCATGAATCAACTGTATGATGTTCACGCATAATCCGCCTCAACAACAAACAGCAAGTCCAAACACATGGAAAGAAAAACAATACGGGAGCACATCTAGTGTTTGCCTCAATGTTCTTATTCTCAAGGAAGAAAGGATGAGAGAGGCCTCATCTTCATCTCATCATGGTGGTCCTCGCCATATGCTACCACACTGGATGTAAGGCAGTATGTATTGCAAGGTTAATAAGACACTGAAATACCATCTTCAGTATGCCTCTTATAGCCAAGGTTCAATCCTTCTGCAAATGAAAGTGATCTAAGTCTGTTACTGACTTCAGTGCGTCCAGGACTGGATTACACAGAATTAAATGCACATTCAAGAAAATAATCCCTCCATTTTATTAATGATACATGTTCTGGAAGTTTATAGTTTTATTCCCTCACTTAGTAATTTCCTTGTAATACAAATCTGTATTTCCCTCTTTTCACCGATTTTTATTTACCATAAATTATCTTAAAATCTGTGCCGGAAACCCATATTAAGTTAGGGTAACTTAAGATGGAAGATTACTGAAGAAAACACTGTATTTTCTTCCCAATCATTAGAGATAAATGATTTGATTTATCTGAAGCTTAAATCCCTTCCACCTTTCCACGTCTCTTCAGCCATACGTATTTAGGTTCCAGAAAAATTTGTTAAATACTAAATCATGAAATGGTGCCAGAAACATCAATAATGTTTGCTTGATTAACTATAGTGCAGCATATGTAAACTAAAGATGACAATGATTTTCCTGAGGAACGAGCACTTCCACTGATGCATTGTATTCCTTCAAAGAACACGCAGATGGGCAGTTCTGGATACATAAAACTGATCGCTCTTGCTGGGCTGTAATTTTAGGAAGATCATTCTAATGACTGTAGAGGACCACCTACTAGGAGCAGATGGGATATTAATACTGAGGTATCAGAGTGAAATTATCTATCAGCCTTTGTAAGGATACATTATCTTATTTAAATTGATTCCTTTACTCTTTGAATCACAAAAGAACAGAAAAATTCTCAATTTCTTCATTGAAGGCTTCACTGATTAACTTGCCTGTTACACTTAAAACAGCATTTTTGACAGCACTACGTGACACATGGTCAGACCTGCCACAGTCACACACCTCTTGGCAATCAGCAAGAGTTCTTGGTTTTGTTCTGGGTTTGATAGAATCCATAAATGCTGCCATGACAAGTTTAATTATACAAATTCTCTGACAGAAATTTGAGCTGAAAGCACAGACACTCATATAATTACAAAATAAGTCATCTGATGGTGAATGGTTCCAAGAGAAGCAATTTTTATCCTTTACTGATTATTTGACTCTGATAACTGAATAACAGCATTGAACTATTTCAGGGACTAATTAGTAACCACTAAAGGGAATTTATAAATACTTGCTGTTCTCAGTCTGCAGGCTGAAACATTTCCTCCCCAAAAGCCAAAAGTTACATAAACCATATAATTCTAGCACAGTTATTGTGCACATCTTATGGCTCTCAGTGTATTCAAGATAAAGAGAGTCAATGTTCACTTACTTGAAATCTATCCTGATGCATAACTGGCCTCTTATATTTTACAATTATGTAAATATTTTTTGTAGATAATACTGATCTTCTACAGATTTAATAAAAAAGTACATAATTCTCCTTTGCAGCTCCACTAACTTCAAATGTAGACTAGGATAAAATTGGGATATAGCCCTTTAACGGTAATTTTTGAGTTCATGATGCAGTGATTAAAAAAACCCAAGGAAAACTTTTGGACTTTTTACCAGTCTGAGATATTTAAACTACAAAGATACGCAATTTTTTTTTGTTAATTAAAACTAAGTTTTACTTATATTTTCCAGTGATCATGAGAAACAGTGATAGTGTGAAAACCTGCAACAATGTAGCTTATTTCAGCATGTAAAATTAACATATATTTTTAAAAAGCATAGATTCAGCATAACTTAGTCAAATATTTTGGCATACAAGTGAAGTAAACTGGGAAACATGTTATGGTTGGGCTAAAGAATTTTGGTAATTTTGCAAAGATGCCTTAAACTGCACTAAAATAGATACCACTAAGTTAGCAGTCTTACATTCAGCTACCATGGCTTTTCCAGGATCCTCTTTCCTGTATTTGAAGTGCTTTAAATAAAACTGTTTTCTAGTTTACTTCAGTAATGCAAAATAGAGTAATCTGAATATTTAATATGTACCCAGACTTATGAGTCTAAGGCTCATGTCAAGAAGCAACACAGAATGTATCTGTACAAGGAAGAGGATGAATATGGGCAAAATATGACTGCTAAGTAATTTCTTGGTTCAGTGATTTCTTTCACATGAAAGAAAGGCTTAACTATGAATTACTGTGTAGTAGTTAGACTGAGAAAAAAACTCTTGATAATTTGTTAACATGATGCAGATTTGTTTAATGTAATTATCTTCTACCTTTGTAAGTCTAATCCATCTCCAGCTGCAGTGCTGGTACTATTTAGTGCAGTTTGCATCCAAAGGTAATGAATGAAACAAAGGCTGTTCCCTAGCACACCTCTGGCATATAGTTGAAGAAAAGTTTGTAGTTTATATAATACCTTGAAACTTTTTAAAGAAGATAGGGATCTTCTATCAGTCTCTTACATCAAGCCTCTAGAATGGACATTAATGTTGCGCCCCAGTGGTTTTTCTTGTGCTGTAAAAGCAGTACTTGGCTACTGCTTTCTCTTTGTGCGCTTGGCACTGGATCTCGGGGGCAGGACAATGGCATGGAAGGTTTGCTACCTTCTTCAATAAAGGCTTAAGCACCAGCAAAGTTTACTGATTAATTTAGCTTTTCATTAATTTATATAAATTTATAAATTCATCAGTTCAGTATGCCATATGCACTGTGCTTTGAAAGACACTCTATTTTCACTCACTTATAGCATGGGGACCTATTCAGACATTTTTGTTTGCCATTTTTACACTGCTTTGGAGACATATCTTTACAAAAGGACTTTACAAAGGACTTTAATACTTTTTATAATTAAAATTAAATACAGCAGAATGTTCATAAAGGTAGAAACTTTTAGCAGTTACTGTAATGACACAATGCAACTATTCAGTGCATTGACAATTTGGTGAATTTCTATATAGTATCAGCTGATTCATTTGTTAAAAAAAATATTTCTTTTCTTTCATTGGAAAATGAAAGGTGCTGGACCCCCTCTCTTACGAGGGCAGGCTGAGCTGAGAGAGTTGGGGTTGTTCAGCCTGAAGAAGAGAAGACGCTGGGGAGACCTTAGAGCCCCTTCCAGTACCTAACGGGGATACAGGAAAGATGGTGAGGGACTCTTGATCAGGGAGTGTAGCAATAGGATGATGGGTAACGGTTTTAAACTGAAAGAGGGGAGATTTAGATTAGATATTAGGAATAAATTCTTTACTCTGAGGGTGGTGAGACACTGGCACAGGCTGCCCAGAGAAGTTGTGTATGCCCCATCCCTGGAGGGGTTCAAGACCAGGCTGGATGTAGCTTTGAGCAACCTGGTCTGGTGGGAGGTGTCCCTGACCAGGGCAGGGGAGTGGAACTAGATGGTCTTTCAGGTCGCTTCCAACCCAAACCATTCTATGATTAATTTTATTACTGAAAGATTTTCCCATTGCAAAAGAATTAAAGTTGGTGATGCTGACAGAGCTCAGACAGGATATAATGCAGAAATACAAATCATCAAGTGACAGAAAAAAGCTGAAATTTCTTAATTCCCTTTTGACAACATTGGTGAGCAAAACAGTCCCTGCTTACAGTTTTAAAAGGCACCATGAAGCCTTATTTACTGCACTCTTGCTCAACCTTAACAGACTTACACCTCACTTGAATCTATAATGCAAGCTTTCATAAAACCTTTTTTGTTGTAATGATGCACGATACTCACATCTCTCTGTTAGCATTGGGGCTGACAGAGAGTTAGGTTTCTTTAGTCCACTTGTTACAGAGTGTATACCTGCAGTTCCCCTCCTGTATCCTGTTAGACACAGCAACCTGACAAAGACAAATCTACCTACAGGTATATGGGGAAAAGATGATTTATCCTCTCTGTCTAGCTTGAAGACAGAATCTCATCCTAGGAGTTTTAGGATGAAGACTATTTTATCAAGAATTACATGCACAAAGTGGCCTACCTCTTCACTGCTGTCAGTTCCTTGAAAGCTATCTTCAATTTGGGTTTTCCCATGTACTCTGTTACTGTCTTGCTTCAAATCCAAAGGGAAAATGCAACATTCTGGTGACATATTTGAAGACTTCCCATGAGGTGCTGATCGAGGTGTTGATGAAAATGTGAAAATCTCTTTATTAATATTCACTTGGTGATCACCTCTTTCATTGCTGTGATGTTCAACAGAGGCATTCTGTGGTGAGGTTAAATTATGGCAGGCTGAATCTTCACTAGCTATGAACTGGTCACTCCTGTCCAGCTGAATACTCTCAGTGAAACTTTCTGGAAACACCCATTCATCTGAAACATACAATGTTTATTTTAATGCCAAATATGTAAATTGTATGTTACCCTGATCACTCTAGTTTTCTCTGGAAGTTGTACAGCAAAATAAGTTTTTCTAATACAGAAACATTCTGCTTATCAGTTGGAAGAGCGACGAGGATGCAACGAAAAAGATCAGGCTGCTTTCTAAGTGAGGCAAGGTTAATCAAAACATTTCCAGATCATAGCTCAAAAAACCACAGGCTATGATACATGACATGCAAGCCAGCAGTTTGCATATCTGAAACTATTTAGCTGTTAAGATTTAAAACTGTTCAACTGGATTTTATTATAGGAAAATAAAATTTTATTAAATTTGGCAACTGATCTTTTTCTGTGGGCATTTGTTTGTTGCTGACATTAAAAAAAATTAAAAAAATCACACAGAGTTGGTGGAAAGTTCGTAACATTACAATCTGCTGCTTCTTTATTCTACACTTTCTTTTATGTCCAGAACCTATGGTTCAAATCTCAATTTAAAACTACAGTTCTGATGAAAAATAGTGTGACATGAAAAATGTATGAAGATATCTATTTCACCAATTTTCCCTGAATACAGGCAGTACTAATCTGCCAATTTTAAAACAAACAATAAACTACAGAAATGGATTTAAAGATTGCGTGCACCAGATAAACATGAAAAGGCCATTTTTATTCTCTTATTCTTAACTTATATTTTACTGTTTGGAATGATGATATAGAAAAAAATGTCAATTTGATTGATTAAAACCAATCTCAAATAGCATCTGAGAAAAGGAGAATTGCTCAAGTATACGATACTCCCTTATCTTCATTAAAGGTAGTATGGTGTGGATTATTCACTAGATCTTGAAACTTTCTGGCTCCATAAAACAAAGTTACCACCAACCATATTAAAAAAGCCTCAATAAAAACATACTAAAAACGTAATAATAAAGTAGCACTGCAATAATAAAATGCTTGCCATCACAGAAGACAGTAAATTTACTATGGTATTCTACTCCTTTTAGTTTTGTTAGAGATAATTATCACTTCAGGCAGATTCATCAGCTTTGAGGGGGGAAAAAAGAAGTCTGAACCACAATATATGAAGGCAAAAGAAAGAACAATGAGAATGCCAGGAGAAACAGCTGTCTTCTTACTGGATTGCTGTGATTATTCCAGTTTACTGAAGATAGCTAGCAAAGCTACCAAACTCTAGTTAATATCCTAAACAACAGTTTGTACTAGGAACCAGTGAAAAGTAAGGACTTAACACATCTTGGACATTCATGGCTTGCACCTACTTGTTCCGGAAAACACTATTTTTCAGTCTCTACAAGAAGACCATTTACAATCAGAAGGCCCAAGGCTTTGCAAGTGAACTCTTTTTATATTAGATAATCACGCTGGTTTAAAGTAATCTAGTAGATAATTGTCTGTTGTACATAAACAACTCTATTTTGTAAATATATAGAAATCTCACCTTGCTTTTAATTAATGAAAGACTTGAAAGATGAACATGTAAGTAATGCCATTTATTTTACAAATATTTCGGACTAGTTTTTTCAAGAGCCTCAAGAAATGAGTGAGACTATTCAAAAGTTTTAAGAACTACCCTTCATCTGCGTAAACACAAGGACCTTTCATTCTGATAAATAACTACAGGTTTTTAGAGAAGGATACTAGAGCAGAATTCTCAATCAAGATTGTGTCACACCCCTCTGAGAAGATATTTTTCTTAGTCAGGCAATTGGAATTACATGTGAAAGGTTGTACGTGAATAAAACAACGAAATTGTACGAGAAAACACAGTATTAATCATGAACTCACATTTCACAGTTTTTATGCCTTCACTATATTTTAATATCTATATAAGCTGCATTTTTAAAGTAATCATTTCCCCTATAAAAATGAAATGAAATGACAGAGGGACATTCTCGTTAACTTTTCACATGAAGCTGAACACAGTATTAGGATGCTTGAGAACAAACATTCAGGATATTTTTTTTCCAACTGATTTTGTGACCTAACATGATTAAAAAGCTCTCTCACACTAAATCAGTGT
This sequence comes from Dromas ardeola, assembly GCA_013398915.1. Classification (NCBI taxonomy): domain Eukaryota; kingdom Metazoa; phylum Chordata; class Aves; order Charadriiformes; family Dromadidae; genus Dromas; species Dromas ardeola. The sequence goes on from VYZM01015080.1 coordinate 227,759, forward strand.
TTTAAAATAATCAATCATTTGTCCAATAGGAATCTGGCCCACCAAGCCTGAAATTGTTTTGAATGTCTCTGGCCCTGGAGATGCTGCCACATCTGCAACTTCAGAAAGTACTATGCAGAAATGCCACAAAACCATTACTTATTCCCAAACTTCAATTGGCTGGACAAGTCTCCTGTACATAAAGAGATCTTTTCCCCAGCTATTCTGGATGCTAAGTCTAAAGTGCTCATAACTCTTTTTTTCCTAAGGCAATGATATCAACATTTTCAACTTGCTGCATTTTTTCAAAACAAAAAATATCTTCAAAGCGTACCTAGCTAAGAAAATTTGGGGATTTTTTACAGTTTTTCCTATCTCAGCACTCTGCTGTCTTCTGATCAGTCTGGCACCCACCCTTCCACAGTTTAATCTAGACACATTTTACTAGGTTCCAATGGCAGTGGCTTGACTAAGACCAAAATGCATAACATATACTTCTTTAGTATTCAGAAGGCCCTATCCGCCATCATGAAATTAGATTTGACAAATATCATGCCGTCTTTGCAGTTTTCAAATATGCACTGATAGCTCAGACCACTGTAATGAGCCCTGTATGGTATGGTTATACATTTAGTGTACAACCCACTTCATGAGAATCTGCTAATATTTATGCACAAAGGATTGTGAATGAGCAGAGAGGAGTGGCTTAATTTTTATTATGGCCTACATACAGACTTAATAACAATCAGCTTCCCTAACTGCAGTCTCATCTGTTCTATTCTCATTCTAGAATGACTTCTAATGCAGTTGTTGCAGTTTAATTTGCAGAGGTCATTACAGATAAAATTTTCTAATGAATTCTGTAGTAAAAAAAAGGTGTTAAACCACTTGTTTTTTGTGATTTTAAGTCAATTTTGAATTAAGTATCAAAATAAAAAAAAAAAAAAATAAGTTTTTGTCAAGCGCTTAGAAAAGAGGAGGCAGTCAGAAACTTGAACTTCTGAGTCCTACTCCTGGCTCTGACACAGACATCCAAAAACTTCTAACACATCACTTTACTTTTTACTCACCATTGTGAGTAAAGTAATGTGTTTACTCAGATCAAATATACTTCAGAAATACAAAGCGCCTGTATAGCATTTAAGCTGAATATTCTGCTTTTTTAGGCTAACCTTCTCTGTAAAGAACAACATTTGTTTCCAGAGATGTTGAAGAAATATACTTGGGTTAGTAATAGGTTAAATGCAAATATTAGTTTCTATACCACAGCATTATTCTTAATGAAGTATGCAGAGGGAAGACAGAAAAGTCTGTAAGATGACATTTTACGCTGGCTAGGGAGTTCAGCAACTGCTGTAACCTGTAGTCAGTGTAGCATTTTGTTAATAGTCTACAAGCAAAAGATACGGGGTGTTTTGGACCAAACCAAATCCCATTATCTCTCCACCACAAACTATACTGGAATTTCTTTTTAACTCTGCATTTCCATGTCAATTGTAATCAACAATTTGGAGTATCTTCTTTGCAAAATATGCAAATTATTATGTAATCACAACATTGCAGCAAACAAGATAAATGCAAGAATGATCACCTAAACATCTAATTAGCTCTTCTACACCGTCAGACTTATGCTAAAGCTTCTAATTGCAGCCTAACATTTTAATGAAGGTTTCAGCATTGCATAAATAAGATTGGCAAATTATAAACAATGCTCACTCATTTTATTTTTTCCCTTGCTTAAAAACAACTTACCTATGTAAAGGTACTGCACACCTGCTACAGGAGACATGCTGATTTGAGCTCCATTATAAATCTAAATGATATTATTATAAATACCAGTGACTAACCTCTAAGGCAATAGGGTCTTACAGGGGATCTTACAGTAGGCATCTG
>VYZM01015081.1:0-18602 GCA_013398915.1 Dromas ardeola
TTGAGAATTAATATAATATGAAAAAGAAATAATCTAGGTAAGTACTGTACGAGAGATTCTTGCTAAAGAACTCCTGCCCCAGGAAAAAATAAAATAAAATAAAAACATAGTTTTGAATCAGTAGCCAAATTCAGTTTAGAATAATGTGTGGGAAGATGTGTTCAGTTTCACCTCCCGGAAACTAGCCAGTGCTCGTCTTTGGCACCAGCACCTGCTTCTCAGAGGGCTGAGAAGGGAAGTGATATACATGTTTCTTAAAATCAATTTAACATCTTTGATTCTTNTTCTTTCACCATCATTTTACAGAAGGCATGATGAAGGAACACTTGCTACCAACTCAACTAAATAAATATACATTTCAAATACCAGCATTGTCAAAATTATTTTTTTTTTCTACAGCTGGATACTAGCAAATAGAACAGAAGTTGTAAAGCATCTTTTACTAGCACTCTAAATTAAGCAAAAGTGAGTGACAAAGGATACACCTGCCTTGCTGATGGCAAAATATTTTGAGACATTGTCTAATAATAAAACTTAAGAGGATACAGTAAACTGGAAAGACTGTAAAAACTGTGTAGCTTGTTTTATAATTTTCTAAAACTGAGTATTTGCATTATTAAGTATTATATATGTCTCTTACCATCTTCATTCAGGAACAATTTGTTGAATCTTAATCCACTCGGCTCTTTACCAACATATCTGTGCACGTACTCTGTGCCAAGATCATTAACAGCAATAGCATATTTCAAAGGCTTTACACAGGACTGAAGACAAAATGGAACTTTGGTATCGCCAACAGAATGCCTGGGAAAAACACAGATGAAGATGTTTAAAGTTTCCTGTTTGCCAGCTGTGGCAAGTAGAGACTGTTAACAAAAACACCCAAAAAGTGAAAAGCAGATTATTAAGTCTCATATTGAAAAACAGAACAAAAGGATGTAAAGGTTTTAACAATAGCCTCCATAAGCTAAACATAACAAAGTCACTTGCTGGTGATTACTGCAAATGTAACAAAATAAAAGCAAGTTCAAAAATGGGTTTGTACCAGAAAAAAAATCACCTCAGAGCTCCACTATTGCACTTAACCTACTCAATTGCAAACCACGTACTGAAAAGGGCATGACCTGAATATAGACACTATACATATTTACGTCTATACGAACAAAGATGAGATCCAATTCAGTTTTGGAATTTGAGGGCAATAATTAAATATCTGTATTTACATTCCCTTTGATAATGGCATAGGTATTTTATTACAATTACTAAATGCTATCTTTTGGAAGGTTTACTTTCAACATCTAAGTCAGACTGCATTGCAGAATGACTCATACAAGCAGCATATGCCCCATCTAGAGCAAAAGGCTCCAAGCAACTGCTTGTCTGATGGCAAATTCAGAAGCGTATTTGCTGCTTTTCTTTGCAGAAAATGCAAGGAGGTTTCAGAGAAACTTCACAAAGCCATTTTGGCATTATAAAAACCAACATTACACAACATTAAACATTACAAAAATGAGCATTATCAAAATTTTCATTAGTACATGTTATAATATCCAAAACAAAGCAAAATGCTAATTTAAAATACTCAAAACGGAAAACATTTTTACTTTTAAAGCTCTTTTACTATGAATAAACTGTAATTCAGACATTTAAGCAGGGAGCTGAAAAATACTTCAACTCACTTGTACAGCTCTTCCTCTAGAAATTATAGGGCATATGGCTAATAAGAAACAGACGTCCAGATCATAACAGATCACACTAAAATGACCCCCAACCCACAGTCACCATAAGCAAGTCTGATGCTCTCTCAAGAATTCCCCATTCACTTGGGACACACCAGTTACCTAAAAATTATGGTACTTGGAATACACAGTATGACTATATCAAACCGCAGGACAGCAGAGACATGAAAGCTGATGAATATCTCATACTGCCTAGACCCAAAGGTGGGCACAGAATAGTTCACCTTGCTTCTCAGCTAGATAGTGTGAGATACTCCTTTACTTTTGGGCTCACAACTGTCTCTGCTATACTGAGTCACTATTCAATAAAGAAAATCACTCAAGACATATCTAAGACCTATATACACCTTATAGGAGAAAGTTTAATAAACCTGAAAAGCAAAATCATGTTAAGTTCTGTCCAGTCCACGTCTTCATTTTCTTGTAAAAGAATATGGATCTGAATTTTTTCAATGACGTGTAACGCCCCTATAATAATGCTACAGTAAGAATAGTAAAATGTAGAAAAAGAACTAACTTTTAAGTACATCATGACGTACAGAAAAAATAATGTAGCTTGAGGCATGGGTACTATCAGCAAAGCCCTTCAACTGCCACGGATTAATATTACGTAAGCATTGTCTCTACCTTGTCCTTTGGTAATCACTGAAATTGCCCACAGCTTCATTACTGTGTTTGGATCGTAAGCACAATATAATCTAGCTTTAAATATATAGTATTTACAAATACTATGTAAAAATATTTTATAATAATAGCAAAGTAATGACGCTTAAACAAAGAAGTTGAAAAAACGTTAAGAAAGATGACCAAGTGGATTTTACTTCTTAAACAACTCCAATAAAGCTTTTTCTATATTAAACCATGAGATATCATGAAGTGCTCTATATCATAGAATATCTCAAGTTGGAAGGGACCCATAAGGATCATCACATCCAACTCCCTGCTTCTCCCAATATGTCAGATAGTTTAAATAATTGAAACAGTAAAATCTAGAAGTTAGAATATACCTCTGTCCATCCACTGTGCAAAGTGAGACACCCCACAAATCAGGGCTGAACTTGGCCAGTTGTGGAATATAGTCAGCAACCTATCGCAATGTGAAATAAAACCAGAGACATTACAACACCCAAAATATTTAACTGTACGTTAATGTATTTTAATTAAAATAAATGCCAACGGAAACAATACACAAGTCACAACTGAATTATTCCACTAATAATCACCTAGTATATCTAAGACTTCATTACAAATTATTATATTCATTAGATCATTATAAAATAAAATATTTTTTCAATAAACGTATAAACTTCAGCACATTCTATGAGGAGTCTCCGTTCTATATTACGGCATGTTTAGTTTATCATTTTTAAATCATACTAAGTTTTAGCTTGTAACAAATTTTGGGGTTTTTCAATTAATTTATTGAAAATAAGCACTAGAATAAACTTTAATTACTAACTTAGGTATGGTGTTGACAACTATTTCTGTCACACATGGCAGCCAGTTGTGTAGAGTCACATAATTTTTTTTTTGACTAAGTTTAGTCTGACAAATTATATAGCAGTTTTATAGTTTATGTAAAATAAAGAATAATGATATTTTCTCTATACCTCAAAATTGTAAAAGATCGTTAGAGGTAAGAAAGGTAAGGAGCTTTATTTCTAACACAGTTTACACATTGCAGACATAATTGAACTTCCAAAACTATTTTATCAAGTTATCAGTTTTACATTTTGCTATAAACATTAAGAAAAAAATTTGTCTACTTAACAAATATATTTGGGCAATATCAAGAAATCTACAGAAGTTTGAAGCTGAATTTACAAACAGGTTACCTTTCCTCCAGATTGTTTTTTAGCACTTTCATATAACTCATCAATATGCGAAGTAAACGACATAAAATCTGGAATGACAAACTTCCTCCTGAAAGCTTGAGTAAGCAACACAATATTACTTTGTACACACCTGCAAAGAGTTAAAAAAAATTGTTAGTACTTTGACAAAGTACTGTCAAAAAGCCTACCTAAGCAGCAATCCCATGCTATTTAAATAAGGAACATCAGCCCCTTGAAGTTACATGCCTATAAGAACAGGACTTTATTAGAAAGACTTCTCAATTTTCCACTCCATAAGTTATAATTTTTTTTATAATATTTAAAATTGTTTCATTGAATTTGCTTTTATGCCTTTTTATTTAAAGCCCTTTTTTGAAGTTTCAACTGTAAGCTTGTACTGCAAGGTACTATCAACTTGCCTTCAAGTAGCACCTAAGCTTGCAAAAGGGATCTAAGCCACCCAGTTCCTAGGATGAAGGCATGTGACGGCCATCTAACACAACCCTCCTCCAAAGAAGTGCTAATTTCAGAGTTAGATTGGACTTCTGAGGTTCAGGTTGGCTTCTCTCTTTCCAGCTGGTTTCACCATGAACTGAACAAGACGACTGACAACAGACCAAACTGGCTTGAGTTTCCACTCTAATAAGAGCATAACCCTGTGGAAATACCCAGTAACATATTCTAAACTAAACAAAGTTAACAGGGAGCAGTACTGAAAGTTTCTTGCCTCAAACTATCACCGGTTAAGGAATCTTTGCTGCCTTTTAACCCACAATACATTAATCTCCCACACACTCTGAACATCAGCCCATCTGGTACATTCGGAAAACTGATGAGGTAAAAAGGAAAGGACTTATCTAGGAGAAACAGAAGGAGGGAAGGATCAAAACGCAAGCTGAGACACACTGCTTGAAGTAGTGTGCCGGTGGGTGGAGGGTGAGCAGGAGCTGGGGTGGGAATGGGGAGGCATTATCAGGTTAGTTGAAATATGGCCTGATAAAGGGTATTAACAGCCCTATCCCAGTGCAAGGCAGAGAAAGGGAGGTTTAACACCAAACAAGCAATTTCCTTAACACCCTCACACTATGCAGAAACAAACTGTTAATTCAGACAAATGGAAAGTTAACATCTAGGCCCATATTACAAACAAGCACATACCCTTCCAATTAAGGCTTGTTGTAATTTTTTAGGGAAATACTTTCACTTGGAATAGACACTTCCAATAATCCTATTATTAAAAGTCATTATCAGTTCAAAATGAAGCTGCATGAAGACCAGTGAACAGACAGAATTATCTTCCCTTTGAATCCCCCTCTTTTTTTTTTTTTTAAAGCTTCAGTTTGAACTCCTTTGTACTTAGGAAACTTTATCCCAAATTCAGCTGACAACCATTCCAAATGCTGGAATGCACTACTCTCCACAAGTGAAAGAGAAACAGTAGAGGAGTTTCCGTTGTACAAACCAGCATCTTAAGAATCACTCTGTCTGTAATAAGCTGCTTTAATAGCCTGTTAAAATAGGAACTGAGTTGGTTTTGTTGTAATTTACCATGCTTATCCACTCCTTTTTTACATATCTTGCAAAAAAATCCTGTCCATTTTTGTTCCCTGCAGCCTCCAATTACAGTTACCTACTCCAGGTGCAACGACCCCTTTCCGAAAGTAATTAATAACAGTTAATGGCAGTTACACATGCTGAAGGAAAAACAACGCACATACGCACTAGGCTTAACCTTCAGATGCACTTCTATGTTGTCTAAATCACCTGGACAGCATTAAGAACTCTTGTAAGAAAAAAAAAAAGTTCACCTAAACCTATTAGAACAACTCAAGAAAACAAAGCGTGGAGAACAACAAGGAGGCAGTATGCACTGAAATATAGTCCTGTGATAAAACATTGTGTTTCTGAAACAGGAAGGGCATTTATACGCTTACCAGTTCACACCAAGTCTAGGATTCAATAATTCAAGCATTTTAAACTCAAGATTGAAACTCACTGCAGAAATAGCTATGCTGGCTAAGGACATTACCTATTTCTGCAAGAAGTTATTGTTCCCAGACTTCTGCCAAGGTCAGTGTCCAAGTATCCACCCCAGTACTCCTTAACCCAGGCAAACCATATGAATTCACAGGCATTAAATATGGGAGATCACTTAATCTAGACAAGTATTTGGAACAATTACTGCATTGACAAGATGACAGGGGTCTCAATAAGCTCCAATGAACGGAGCAGTAATATTTTCAGTCAGCAGAGGAAGCTAGCCTTGACAGCCTCTAATATTCTGCAACTGGCATCCCCTCCCCACTGGAGTTTTTAACTGGTTTGTGTTCCAGGTAACCCTTCGGAGACAAACGCTCTGAGGCTCAGGAGAAGTGGAGCAGTAGGAAAAGATCACAGGGAGGAATTTAAGTAAATGAATATATTGATAAATAAAAATCTTTCTACAGTCAAATTTTACTAACAATGTAGCCCTTACCCCCACGTACTTTAGCAGTGTTCAGGACAGATACACTAAAAACCTCCCACCTCAAATTCTTCCATTTCTCCAGACTTTATTATAGTCTCACCCTAAAAAATGCTGTCTTGGCAAATCCCAATCCAGGCACTTCTTCCCCCATTTGAAAACACATCTTTTCAAACAATAAAACTTCCCTGATACATTTGCGTTAGAAAGATTAGGATCTATAATAACTTTCACTGAAAGTAACAGTTTCTGTGTGGTTTTGGAAACTGAATCTTTGGTCTCAGCATAAAGTCAGGATCACTTTGTTTCCTTTATCATACAACTTGTTACATTTATCCTTTCTTTTTCAAGTTCTGGCCGGGCTTACTGATTATTGCTCCCCTACACAAAGTAAACATCTGCTAAAAACAGTGTCTGAACTCCCACCAATTCTGAAGAACTGTTAGGCTATCTATATAGCTGAACGGACACCTTTTTCCCTGTTTGAAAAGCTACAGTATAAACATACAGTATAAACTGCACTTCCAACTAGCAAGACTAACCCTGTAGAAGCGTTCAATATATTTAGACATTTTAGGAAAAAAAAGTTACATTATTTTGACAAATGAGGTATTAATATTATAACATAGCAGAAGTCCTCTACATCTGTCAAAAGCCTTCTAATTGCTCAAACAAATAGGATGAAAACATTTATTAATACCTGGGTTGAGCATATCTAAAATGAAATTTTCCCTCAGGATTTGCTACACAGAAGACTTGAGAGCAGCGCAGCCACTTGGAAGCAAATAGATAACCCTGTTTGAGATCCTGCATCAGAATGTCAGGTTCATACCTAGAACAAAACATCCCCAGGCTGCTGCTTCCTACCCGCAGGTCAGAGAGATCTGGCTACCAACACCACAGTTCCAGGCCAATAAAGCGGGACAGACAGCACCTTGTGACAAAGGCTAAGTCTACAAAGCCAAGTAAGTTATTCTGAAAAAGAACTGAGTTTAAACCTCAGAGCTACAACTGTTAGTCAGCAGCTATCATCTCATTCAAGTTTACACCATTTTCAAAATAACTCAATCCCGATTGCCTCATGCCTTCCCTTCACCCGCCCCCCCACTGACCAAAATATTGTTAGTTAAGAAATACAGCTTTTTGCAAATCTTCTACTTTCTGTTAGCAATGAGCTGTGAGTTAAAGGAAAAGCTAAGAGGGGTAGGAGGATTTCTTACAAAGATTATTAGAAATTTTTCTACAAATTAGCTACCATGTCATATAAACAGATCTATAAAGTAGGATACGTCAAAATGTGCACACTTCATGAGGAAGATTAGCATGTACAATCTTCCTATTTGTTAAGTTGCCTAAATTTCATCTGACAACAGTTGGATAGTAGTACTACTACTACTTTATTAAGTATTACCATAGCTAGGGTACAAAAAAAAAAAAAAGAAAAAAATTCACATAGCAAGCTAACTCGCATGCTGCGCTGCTTTCAGTAAGCGGGCTGTTCTCCGCGAGGTATCATTCATGCTACAAAGACCACGTGTTACATTCTACAGATGCAACATGAACAGCTAATTCAAGAAATCCATCAAGCACTCTCTCCGATACGTGCACCAGTGAAGCCTTCAAGAAACTTTGGAGATGAATGATTAAAAACCCAAATTGTTCTGCCTGTAACAGGGAGAGTTCTTCCACATTTTTATTTAAGTGGAGAGCACTGCAAAGCCAAAAATCTTCAAAGGAAAGCAATTTTAGTCAAATTGGAATCTAATGTTTCGAACAACTAAAAAGGTGCTGAAACTCCTATTACAAAGACAGGCAGTACAGATGCATGAGTTAAAATACTTTACAGGTAATTTCTACTGGACTCAATTGATTTAGTCAAGCTTATGCTACCACTACTCCACGTCACTTATCCTTGATGCTTTATTCAATCTATAAGCTTTGGATTCAAATTCAACAGGAGAATTACACCACTGACTTTTACGTGTAGGGAACTGAAGCTTCAAAGTCCTAAGGTAAGTATGGCTGAGTAGACACATTATTACATTTCACACGTTAAACACCTGGAGACCAGAAAAATACAGGAATCCTTGTACAAGTCTCTACATAGCGAATGCAGTATGGCTAGGGGAACAGATAACTGAAGTTTGGGGGGTTTTAATTTATAAAGAAGGTTAACACCTGCTGCTGTGAATGCAAATCTGCTATGTGAGAACAGATTCACCTCTCCACCCTCTGTATAGTCTTTATGTTCAAAACTCTTCCTACACAAGAAGCAACCGCATAAGCTTTCCACAAATTATCATAGTAACAACCACTCCTCTAAACAGGGGATCAAATCCTTGAGATGCGATGTGGAACACAGGCATTATAATATTCAGCCCTCTAATTAGCAATCACTTGTCCTTTTATTAAATATAGAGCCCTTGCCTAAAATGTAATTCATAGTTCACTATTACAAACAAGCCTTCTAGTATAAACGTAATGCATAATAGCAAAAGCATTTCCTTTCCAATCCAACCATACACCCAGGAAGGTTTCTGACTAACAATTGAGAGCTGTGCTGACAAATAACCAGTGAAGACCTGGTCTTGAACTTAAATACAGAAATTAAGTTAGTCCATGTTGTATCTTTAAGAAGTATCCCACATTTGATTAAGGAGTTGACTGGTTTGGTTTTTTGTCACATACACAGACATACATTTTTTCCTCAATGTATTTCCAAAAATGTTTATATATATTTAAAAACATATATCAGATACACTTTCTGTTTATATAAACTATGTAAATGTAAACACACCTTTTTTATATACATATATATTTTAAATTGTAACTGAGAGGAAACAGCACTAAACAGCATTAGCTCACAAAGTCAAAAAATGCTATAGAACAACAAAAATGTACCAATTTTGACAAAAGTATTCTCTTCATGAAAGAATCAAGTTTTAGATATTATGTCATTTACCCTGTAAATGGAATAAAAACATACACTCAAAAATAAGTCTACAAATTTTATTTCAAGATTTAAGAGCCTCTAAACTTCCAATCTTTTGGCAGACAAAAACTTTAAGCAGAGGAGCAAAGGAGTGGGCTTGGAATGAACTGAAGACAACCTGAACAGTGCTTATATTGTTCAGCTAACTCACCACAGACTTTTCTTACAAAAAAAAAAGTATCAATAAAGTATGGCACATAAATCTTTTCCAAAACAGACCAAAGCAGTATCTACATTCCCAACTGCTCTCATCTCTGCAAGTCTTGAAATTTAACTTCATTGTATTTTTTTATATACCAACTTTTAGGATTAACTACATACATACTCACTACATCTCACTACAAAGAAGCAGCATCCTGAACTTCAGATTAAAAACTGATGATGCAGCGAGAAAGAAGTTTTATGTACTCATACTAAATACTCCATGCTACATCAATTAATTTATTTGGCATCTGATCAAGAGTTGCAGTATGGGGTCAGATACACACACAAACAACATTGATACAATAAACTCTTGCGGAGATCACACAATCTGTCTGCTGCATGAAACCAAAGAACAAACTCATATGAAAGTGGCATCAGTAGGAATGTGTGTTTGACTCCCCTTCTAACTACACATTGATTTATATACCTTACGTCCCTCCTAAGACAGCAGTCGATAACATGCAGACACCATTCATTCAGAATTATACATTGACAGAAAGCTTACTTTTTAAAAAGGTCTTTGTCCAGCATAACACCATCTGAAGTTGTCTGAAGGGTCAGTCTTAACATATCCATGCACTCTTTCAATCGGGGATCAGATGTACGTAATCCTGTAGATTTGAGTGCCTATTACAATAAAACAATAATTACTAAGATGAAAAAATATGCTTTTACAATCAAAATTCTCTATTCCTTGGTCTCGTTTATCAAGATAAGAGACAACTACCACTGCGCTATCAACACAGACACATTCTGACACCTTATTGATCCTTCTGTCATTTCCTTCTGCCATTTTGGCTGCGTCTGATGTCGAAGTCATTTGAAATCCACTGTGGTCCAACTACATTTTTACACAAGTGCAAATACTAGCCAGCCCCGCCATAGACACAGATGCTTTCAAGCATGCTCTTTTGCACAGCACAGAAGTGAATAACAATACTAGTACAGTCATTCTCTTTCTTAACTACAGAAACAGGGGGGGGAAATATAATTACATTCCTTGCTGCAGCTAGCCATGTATAACAGAAATTCTTTGCTTTCTATTCTTGCATCTAGAATGTTAAAAATAACCTCATAGTAGTTAGCTTTCTACAGCACTCTGGAACAGTAAACTTACAGTTATGAATTTATGAACTGGTATTTTTTCTTGTCCTTCTGCAATAGTATAGAAAAGTAGATCTTCTAAGCTCGGAAGGAGACCTTGCTTCACTTTACTGAAAAAAAACAAAAAAACAAACAAAACATGCATAGATTAGTTTAGTGCACATTTTTATTTATACACATTTTTGCATTACTCACAATTAAACATATTTTCACTACCAATGTAACTACTACCATTAAGTTCAAAGAATGCTTTTATCAGTGAACAAAAAGCTTAATTCAGCTTTAAGTAGGGAAAACATTGTACTATTAAGAGTAGCACACATATACTTCATAATAGCAAACACTTAACTGCAACATAGCCATGTTTTTACTGACACACATTTATTGCTAAGATTATATTTAGAATTCTTTTGTATCAGCTTCGTCACATTTCCCTCAATGTTACAGAGGATACGCATGTTGCTTGCACAGAGGATAAAGTATTTATAAGACTCAAAGACCTACATGACTCATAACAAAGCTGTAAGAGAAGACTGACCCAATGATTCCACAGGCGAGAGAAAGTAAAGAGATGATGAACGTGTATTATTTTCTTCAAATTCTCCTGGTTTTAGGAACTCCTAGAAGGAGTCCTAAAGTCCTTGTCCTTCTAGAAGCTTATGGAAGCCTCAACAGTTACAGGGAAAGCAAGCGAAGCCATCTGCAGCACAGTACAGTAACCTGAGCCACCTCCGGCACCAGCAGCAGTAACTCTCATCGTGGGTACTTAGCAGAGGAAGTTAACATGCAGCATAGATACATCTTTAATGGTCACTATGTTTATCAATGTAAACACGTTGGCTCTCCAAGAGTTGCATGTGTTAACTATTTTACTCTGAGATATGCTTCCTGCATGCCTGAATTTTTGTGTAACTTCCAGCTCAAAGTGAAACGTGGAGGAAACCTACCAGATTAAGCATCAAGAAGGATGAAGCATCAAGATACCAAGGAGAAAGCTCTAATTCTGAGAGCTTTCCCTCAAAGCCTTTGGAAGTTCTCTAAAAGTTTAACCTCAGAGTTTCGCCTTTCCTTGATAATCCAAGGGACCCTGCAGCAGGCAGGAGCACACATCTGTACTCAGTTTTTTTACTCGAGTTCTTTACTAAAACTTACTTCCCTGTTAAGTACGGTATCATAGCATACAGCTGGAATGTACAATCCTAAACTGCTAGAGGCAGTGATAGCAAAGGGCTTCCAATCAATTCTTTTGGTCCCCTGAAGTGCTTGAGCTTGTTTCTAGACAAAGTCAGTTTAGAGAAAGCCAATGTTCTGATGTTTGACAGGCAAAAATAAATAAATACAAAACAAAACAGTTCTCTAGTAAATGTAGACATAAACTAAACTAAAATGCAGAGTATGCAGTCTTACAGTATTTTAGCCATCAATTTTAAAGCTCAATCTTATGATATTGGCAATGCTTTGTTACTATACTGTAACATATAAAGTTATTGCCCGAAAGTAGAACGCTCAGTGGCAACTTACCTATTTTTATGCACATGCGTACCAAAAGTAGGTACCAATTCTAGTCATGAAAGTTTTCACAAGATTAGTAATTCTTTGAATATTGGTACTCAGGCTTATAACTACGAAAATGAAATATTACAACTAAGGACAGACCCTAAGTAGGCCAATGCAATCTTACAGACTGATATTTAATCCTCCCTCCTCTCCCAAGGCTAGCTTACTCTAGCCCAACGACAGGTCAGATTTATGATTATTTTTAATAAAAATCTGATTATATCCAAATACCCTTTAAGACAACCTTTAGATAGCACTCGCCTCCCTCCTTTCCTCATAACTAGCAGTGAAAACCAGTAGTAAAAAATCTCACTTCTCATTTTCCAATTTATTTAAAACACTGTACTTACATACTAAGAACAGAAGACAGCTTTGTAAGCCAACAGAACTTTCCTTGTCTTCCAGTCTGGATTTTTTTTTTATGTTTTTTTTTAAATGATGCTGGCTGACTAATGCACAGACAGGCAGGCAATTCAACCAAGACAAACACTTCCAACTACCTCAAGCAAATTACTGAACACACTTTTTCCTAAAGAAAATTCAAGTCCTCCACACAGCACATTGCGCTTTCAATCTTTTGAGAACAGTATGTCCAGTCAAGCCAATAGAACCAGAACTACTAACACACCAACGAAAGCTTTATCCTGTATCTGCATCCTAACCCTGCAGCTACATACTTTGTTTTTTAAAGCTATGCTGAGTTACACCATCTACACCCCTACGTTTTCCCCATTTACACAGAGCATGTAACTAAGCTCTGCAAAGTGTTGAGATTTCATGTTTTAAGGAACGTCTCTGCTACAAAGCTCGTTACTGGATTGCTGAAGGTTTGACAGAGGAAATTTTCATATTTCGACAAAACAAGCTGGCAAACACATTGAGATATTTTAACTGATAACCTATTTAATTACAAGATTCTGAACTATTACTCAGAATTTTACAGCTGTTCCAAATGTGGAATTTCTGTCTGGAAGGGTGCAGCAAAAAAATCCTCAGACATTTGACCAAGCTTTTTATCTGCCTCTTTGTAAGACTTTAATCTATTAAAGAGATGTGCACCTTTCACAGCATAAATTCTCTCCTGACATAGTTTCCATATCTTTCACATCTGCCACTGTTCAATATTGGGTCAGTCAGCCTAATTTAACAACAGATCTGCACTGACTGCCAAAGCAAAGAGGATGGCATTTAATATATTTACAGAAAATTGCTCTTTGTCAAATAGTCCATCTTTTGATAAAGTTCATCAGCTAAATAGAGGTGGAAAGGCTTGCTCTGCAGTTTATCAGGTCAGTAATGTCAGTAACTAATGTTTGCTTAACCTAAAAGCTATGTTTTGGCACTGGGAGCACACTTAGCAAGATAGTGCTGTTCAGCACACAGTGTAAAGAGCTGTTTTTCAAGTCAGGGAACTTGCAATTTCCACAGCTGAATTAAAGTGGTAATTCCAGTTTATTTCATCTCATGAATAATGACTTTGATACTTATTTCCCTTCTTTAAAAAAAAAAATAAATTAAAATTAAGCACCAGACTACTACACAACTAGACTTTTTCAGTGGTACTCTAACCTGTGGGCTAGAATACTGGTGAATGCTCCACACTGCTCTTTAAATATAAACAGAATGCAGGAGTTCCAAGCACAAGGACTTTGCAGTCCCTGACGTTTGTTCCTTCAGCTCTTCCTTTTCCATTAGCATGATGCTTATACCAGATTCCACAGAGGCCTCCATTTTAACAAAAGCTGAATTATAGTTTCTACAATATAAAAGATTAAATTTCAAATACAGTGAAGTACTTTGTACTTCAAGATGTTACTGGCAAAATGCAAAACAGGATTCATAGAACAAAAGATAGAAAGATATGATACTGCTAATAATAAAGACTCATTATTAACAGTAAGACATCAGTCATAAAAATACAAGGTCATGACAACTGTCACAGGGGGTCCCTCAGGGGTCTGTATTGGGTTCAGTACTGTCCAATATCTTCATCAATGACATAGACAATGCGATCGAGTGCACCCTCAGCGAGTTTGCAGAGGACACCAAGCTGAGCGGTGTGGTTGACAGGCCTGAGGGATGGGATGCCATCCAAAGGGATCTGGCAAGCTCGAGAAGTGGGCCCATGTGAACCACATGAGGTTCAACAAGGCCAAGAGCACCGTCCTGCACCTGGGTTGGGGCAACCCCCAGTATCAATACAGGCTGGAGGATGAAAGGATTGAAGGCAGCCCTGCCAAGAAGGAATTGGGGTAACCGGTGGATGAAAAGCTGGACATGAGCTGGCAATGTGTGCTCGCAGCCCAGAAAGCCAACCATATCCTGGGCTGCATCAAAAGAACCGTGGCCAGCAGGTTGAGGGAGGTGATTCTGCCCCAGCGAGCACCTGGAGTACTGCATCCAGCTCTGGCACCCCCAACATAAGAAGGACATGGACCTGTTGGAGCGGGTCCAGAGGAGGGCCACGGAAATGATCAGAGGAGCACCTCTCCTACGAGGACAGGCTCAGAGAGTTGGGGTTGTTCAGCCTGGAGACGAGAAGGCTCTGGGAAGACATTATTGAGGCCTTTCAGTACTTAAAGGGGGCTTATAAGAAAGATGGGGACAGACTTTTTAGCAGGGCCTGTTGTGATAGGACAACAGGTAATGGTTTTAAACTAAAAGAGGGAAGATTCAGACTAGATATAAGGAAGAAATTCTTTACAGTGAGGGTGGTGAGACACTGGAACAGGTTGCCTAGAGAGACGGGACATGCCCCATCCCTGGAAACATTCAAGGCCAGGCTGGATGGGGCTCTGAGCAACCTGATCTAGTCGAAGATGTCCCTGCTCACTGCACTGGGGTTGGACTAGTTGACCTTTAAAGGTCCCTTCCAACCCAAACTATGATTCTACGAAAGCTGCAAGGGCTGCAATTGGCAGCCACTCTATCTAAAATGGGCATCTTGAAGAAGTTGCCACCATACTACAGATAACAGATCTCCAACTAAAAGACACAAACACCTGTCAAGTCACTAAATAACCACTTTCTGTCCACTCGCATACTTAGACACTGATCCCGTTAACAGTGGTGGGTAACCATTTACCTGCGAACTTACAAAATTCAGACAAAACTACATATTTATAAACTTAGGCCAAAGACAGACATGTTTTAGTAGATGTCAAAGTGTTTACAGTAAAAACAAGAACTGTTGCTTCAAAACCTTAGCCTCGAAGGAAGTTATGAAAGGTCTAACGAAAAGGCATTTCTAACAGTTACTTGCATCTGCAAGTACTATACCCACACTCCGACAGGAGTAACAGTGAGACAAACCACTGCCTGGTTACTGTACAGTTATTTCTCTGGAATCTGGACCGGGTGCAAAAGTGAAATTAATTTTAAAAAGTATCTCCAGAGTTCATCCCTGTCCTTAAAAAGGATCACTCCCTTATCATTTTAAGAAAAAAAATAATTAATAAAACACTTCATTAACCATTTTGTTATATTCCATATACTATCCATCAGTATTGCCGTTTAGCTAGACTTTAAAAATCAGGGTTGCTCACGTGTTGCTCCTCCCTCTCACGTTAATCAAGGCCTTTGTAATTTAGAAATAGCTTATACTAAGATAAACTATGTTTGATCCTACTATTGTCCAGCATAAGATGCAAGAACAACACCACACGCTTATATTGAAAGTAAAAGTGAACAATGCACAGTTATATCGAAAGGAAAAGTAAATACTATTAAATATTATAGAAGTTTATAATTTACGACTGTACTGGGTTATTGTGGTTTAAGTATTTAAGCATGAACATAGACATGATTGCATTTTAATCCACAGCCTTCATTAATCAAAATTACCAGTCTATAACCACTCTCAGCTTAAACTCAAATATTCTTCCTTTCCAAAAATGTATTAAGTTTCAGGTGGATACACAGAGTGAAGGCTGGATAGCAGGGATAAGGAGGTGGCGGAAGGTGTTTAGGAAAAAAATGCACAAGGGGATCTGGTTATGCAATGGAATACTTGTTATTTCATCAGCCACCAGACCTCGTAATTTATTCCCTCTACGAGGAATTAAACTGTTCTTTATTCCCTCTACGAGGAATTAAACTGTTCTAAATTTCAGTACAGTCTTTGCACAAAACACTTGAGGTTTTCACTTGCAACTCCTACTCTCTGTACACAAGGAATGTTAAGAAAGTAAACGAGCAAGAAAATCTTACTGCTGTCTTTTGACCCTGCAGGCTATTCCAGCCTCCTAGAACGATGACCTTACAACTGAATAGAAAAAAATAATCCCCAAAAACAAACAAAAAAAAAAGAAAGCATAAAAAGGACTATTGTCTTCCCAGTTGGGTCCACAAATCATCTGCCAAACACAAGTCAAATGTTATATACTGATGGACAGCAAAGTGCTGGAATTGGCAAAACACACAGACTACACCAACTTAACCCAGTTGCAAATTTATTCCAGAAACCCATCTTTTGAAGAAGTTCACTTTTCTTACGAATCCTGCACTCTGTCTTAATGTAGCAAAGACTTCCACATGTAATGTACCATTTACAAATGCTTAAGGAAGATTTTCATAACTCTGCATTAAGAAAAATACAAATGAAAGTATCCAGCAGCTTGGCTAATGTGCCACCAGGAATTCCTGCACAACCTGAACTGAAAATAAACTGTTTCCAGCTTTTTCCTTGTTCATAACTATATGCTGTATGTTGTATATAATTGCTCCTTGTTCATTTTGCAGTAAGGCTCAAAGAACAAGCATCTGACTTTTAAATGCATCCTTTTGTCAAAAGCCAAAAATGTTTCAAAGTGTGTAACTGGTTTGTGACTACATAGCTTTACCAGGCGTATTAGAAATTACAGGATTTCCCTAATTGATGCTAGCTGCAGGAAGCTCTTACAAAAGCTCAGTTTAAGAAAGTGTTACCTCTTTAATAAATCACCTTCTCAACATCTTCAAAGACCCCTCACAGTTGGCATACTGTTTTTTCCCCAAGTTTTTAATGGTACTGTCTGCATTTCTCATTGAAAATGGAAGTACAACCTTTATAAACCACACCTACTTGAGCCACAGCTGAATAATATTTTGTTTCAAAACATTACGTATAGCGCTAATTCAAAGAGAAGACTTCATACACGTTGAACAATAGTATAAATATAATAATAATACACATGATTGTGTATTATATTGTATATGGTTATGTAACCTGACATGCATGCATTTTTAAGGCATTTGACAGCACAAATAAGCGATGCCTTTAAAGAAGACTATATCCCATTGGAACAAAAAGCTGGAACCAAGCTGAGGAGCTAAGACATTTGGTTTGGAGAAAGCGGAAAAGAAGATAGCTTCTTTCCCCACCTGCCATGCCAAAGGACTGCAAATTCATGCTAAAAAACAAACAAACAAAAAAAAAACCCAAACAAAAACCACAACTCAAAAGCAGAACTATCAAAAAGCTAAGGGCTGAGGCCTTCGCAGCTGGCCTCGTGGAATCTTTTCTAGACTTCCTCTTAGCATTAGGCTAAGAGACTTTGCTCAGTGTTAAAACAAGGCCTTATTTCCTCTGTCTTTTGCTTTTTTCATCTAGGTAATAAGCATAGCAAAGCCTGGGAAAGCGGCTTGGTTTTAGATTTTAATTATGCCACTCCACAAGCAGCGCAAAGATGACACACGGGCTGCCTACAGAAGAGCCAAGTGGCATGCTCCAAACACACAGAAAGGAGACGGGTATTCACAGGGCCTGCAGTTAAACTGTCAAACTTCTTGTCAAAGGCTATCAGAGATAGTAATTGTACCCAGGTGTTGGGCAACAGCTTCTCCTTTAACATCAGGTTCAAACAAGCAATGGCCGAACTGTCAGATGGGGAGGTGGGAAATGAACAAGTCTTTGTCAAGATCTGCAAAACGCTGAGGACTAAGAGAGTGCTAAGAACCATCAGTCCATTTACTTCATCATTATACTCTACCCCCGGTACCCACTACTATCTACTACGTCTGTCCCTGAACAATTTTTTTAACAATATTTCAGGTTCTAAGTGAATCATAGAATCATAGGGTTGGAAGGGACCTCTGGAGATCATCTAGTCCAACCCCCCTGCCAGAGCAGGGTCACCTTAGAGCAGGTTGCACAGGAACGCGTCCAGGCAGGTTTTGAATGTCTCCAGAGACGGAGACTCCACCACCTCTCTGGGCAGCCTGTTCCAGTGCTCTGCCACCCTCAAAGTAAAGAAGTTCCTCCTCATGTTGAGATGGAACATGAGGAATATTAACTGAAGGAATATTAACTTCATAAACGCAGTCTTATCATTCTATCACCTACGTGTACCTTTGTCACTCAGGGACAAGTTAGGACCTCTTAGCACAGGGCCACATTGTGCGGCACCTATGAACGTGCGTACACATCACCCACGGGTGGTTAATATCTGCCCCTGACTGCACTAGATGTAGACGTGGAGAAGAGAGCGCTGCAAAACTTCCAAGGCAGAACTACACACCACGTACACTGCCTTTAATAATTAATGTAAGATGACACAGCTTCCACTTCTCTTGGAAAATATTTTATGCAAGCGGCAGCGCTAGAAAAAGACACGCAGATGCAGGCTGCCTCCTCCGAGCCAAAGAACAAGCCCCCACCCCCAGCTTTACGCGGGAGGGACCCCCAGCAGCGGCCGGGGCAGCCCCGAGGGGCACCCACGCTCCCCACT
>VYZM01015081.1:22570-50915 GCA_013398915.1 Dromas ardeola
TTTTTTTTTACTTTTAAAATAAGCCATAAAAAATGGAGTAAAGATAACATCAGAAATACATCCATTTGCTTGTGAAAAGTGTTATACATTAAACCTGTTAAACCGACTCTGATTTTTGTTTTGATCCAGGTGTCGGACTGGGCTTTCCCATATCTCAAAGAAACCCCCTTTAGCCTTGCCTCTTGAGCAGAGTGCTATTACTCGTCTCTTTGGCAATAGAAGACAGGCCCATCTGCTCTGCCATTCTGTGTTTCACAGAGTATCCCAAGAGAAACAGAAAATTGCAAAAAATGGTTTCCAACATAGTGCAAAGAAATTTGAAATTGAAATTCCCTATGGCTCTTATTTTGAGTTGGTTACATAACCGGCAGTAACCATAAGCCAATGATTCCCTTTTTAATTTCCGCAGCTATACGTGTACTTTTGTAAGACAAAAATGACGAGAATTTAAGACAACATGTTTTTTCTGTAAAGAAAAGGGAAAAAAAGCAAGTTTTTAAAATAGGCATTATTTTTCAAGTATTTCCCTTAAGCTGTATTGTAGCAAAATATTCCCAGTATATGCCTCTAAAAATAATCCATATTTCAGAGGTTTTTCTTTCTAAAAGGGGCATAGCAGCGTTAATCTTCTAGGAGAAAGGGCTCTGAAAAGCAGGTGGAAAGAGGTCTTCCCAGTTCAAGCACATACACTGATAACAGCTTTCAGGAAGGTTAAATCCTCCCATCAGATGGGCAGGGCAGATCTCAGATAAGCAGCAGAAATTAAGGATTATCTTGACTACGACATGAACTGTTTACTTTGCTATTTTAAATGGTTATGTTGGCCCCATTTCATTTGTTGCTGGGTAATGCTTTCTAAAAAGAGAACTGAGGACCAGACACTCCAGTATTCCTACCGATTCTAACAGCAGTTCCTAAAAATATTTTTTTTTTTTCTTTTGTGAGGCCAACTTGCTGCACATTTGGGTAACATTTTGATACAGATTCAAACGAAAGGTGCTCAGTCACAAGAAATGTTCCCTGTTGGATTGTACAGAGGATACGGAACATCTTCCTTTGAGCACAGAAGCATAAGTCATAGATAAAGTTACTATTTAATCAAAGAAAATGAAATTTAAAATGTTTAGGCATAATAGCTTAGAAATCCAATGAGGAGGAAAATATTCAGAGGAATAATTTACCTGGAAGGTAATAGTTGAGGGAGTGACCTCAAGTGACAAGCAATAGCAAAAATTCAAAGTCATCTTCCCCGTGTAGAGCCCATAGCTCATTTCTCATCACTCTCATTCCAGGCAAACAGGGGCAGTGAGGAATTAATTCAAAGGAACGCAAAAAAAAAATATTTGGAGGATTTGCCGAGACTGACATGAAGAGAGACTACAAGGGCCTGGGACATTCCTAGCATGATTAAGAGACAATATATGGTGTTTTCTAGTGTATATGACAAATATACACAAGAGCAAGCAAATAAGTAGCTTAATTGAGGATGATCTGCAAATTCTGGCACAGTTTTTTCCCTTTATTCTCCCATTTGTTAACTCGTTTCCTGTCATCTTCGCCAGTGAGACAGAACTGTTGTTCCTCATGCATGTTATCAGTTACAGCACTTTTCAGATGAAAAATTCTGTATGCATCAGAACATTCACCTTCAAAAGCCAACAGCTGACCTACCAGAGAAGCATCCCCTGCTGCCTCCAGCCCACTGCATATTATTTGTGCTATAACATACTTAAATCACAGCATTACAAAACCCATGTGTTCCACACACAATCATATTCAATGCTTAATTCTGATGACACCTGCCAAATTGCAGGCCAGTTCTTCATATTACAGCAGCCCAGGGAGTGGAAGCAAACTTGGATCTTCTGTTTGCGTTCCTGATCCTCAAATATTAGCCTTGGTAACCTTGTGCTAGCAAACAGAAACAAGGGACAATATCATCTGGCTGCTCCATTGTATCCCGGATGTCTGCGTTGAGCCTGCAGGAGAGACCCCAGGAGCAGAAGAACAGGCTGCTCACGTGGGTCCATGAACTCACACCTAGCCGCTTTTGAGAACGGACATGTAAAATTGCTGCCCGCATTTAAGCAAAGGTCAGAGCACTTAGGCTGACCACAAGCTGGCTCAGCACGTACAAAGCTATGCAGTGCCAGGCGATCGCTGGCTGACCAGTAACATCTGTACATGCCACCCCATGCCTGAAGTGATGGAGATGACAGTGCGCTGAAGCTACGTCTTGTCCCACGTTAGTTGCTTTCAGCTCTGAATTCTAGCACTTTACAAAAAGGCACTTGGAGAGATGCAGTCTTTGAGGCAAAACCACAAGTGCATCCAATTTAACGTTCTCATGTAGAAAAACCCTCTCTCATACATCTGGTTTTGCCCTTTCACAAATTGAGGTTGAAATTACTTGTGGCCATGTAGAAGCTTAAGCCTACAAGGACACCCAGGCTCAGGAGCAGGGCTACCCATCCTGGAGGAAAACAAAGCAAAACAAGTTAAAATCAAGCAAGCAAAACAAGCAATCAGACTGTAATGGAAACTGTCTCATCATAAGTGGTAATCCAAATAGTTTAAAAGTGTCCAAGCTCCAGAAGGCTCCTCTGCAGTACATAAAAACCACTCTGAGTGCAGAGAATAATACTAGCACCAACAAAACACCAACGCTCCTGAAATGGCAAACTAATCAGCAAAAGCCACGTGTTTCTTTCTGCCCTGATGTTTTTGGCACCTTCTCATTTCTGTTGCCCCACTGAGGGGAGAGGAACAGACACTTCAGGCGATTTAGGGCTCAACCTTCCATTGCAACCACCGTGAGTTGCGAGTCTCCTTGCAAGTTCCAAGGCTGTTTAAGTCTCCTGTTGACTTAAAAACAACCAGTCCCATAAAGACTAATGGGAAAACATACAATGTTTTTAATTCGTTAAGAATGTAACCTTGAAGGAAGATATGTCCCTCCCCCCGCATCTAATTCTCTCTTTATAAACACCTAACTTTCCTAAGGAGGCGAAAGGAAGCAGGCAAGGAAGCATAGCAAAACAGAAACTCTTGGTACTAGTGGGCGGGCTGACGTGTGGGCAGCGCTTCCAGTAGCACACAGCGTACCATCACACTCCAAGGGTATTTAATATTTAGACAAGGACTTTTGAACAGTTCCACAACAGTAGGCCAGTGGGGACTCAAGATTTGCAAAACTGAATTGAAAGATTAAAAAAAATGGAGCAGCCAAGGTTGTAAATTAGCCTGCATTAAGTATGTATTTTTGCTAATAACTAGTTTAGTGCTTAAATGTGTGTATGTTCATCCTAACTTCCAAGAAGACAAACATTCAAAATTACTGTAAGGTATTTTTGGTGCATTTGAAACATTTGTGAAAGCACAAGATTTGTGTTTCTTTAGTGTTAACTGCCACCACGGAACACCTTCACATCATCTTTAACTGCTCCATAATGCTCCATCTTTTCAGACAGGGACTGAAACCTCCTCACCAAAGTGAGGAGTTGACAGAAAAAACACACAAGAACAGAATCTCTACTTTTTAAATAGTATTTTAGCCCTCAGCATAGTTTCTATAGCAGTATTAGACCCAATTATGTGGGCTTCTGCCTTGACTGACTGGGTTGTGCTGTTGAAATTCGGAACGTTTCTAACACTACATGATCTCGGGGTGCAAAGTCACCCGTTCCCACGCACATGCCGTGGCTTGTCACGCCCTCAGTTGTTCCGAGACACTTATTGAATTCGGTCACGCTGTAAACTGCGTGAGCGAAACAACCTGGGTTAAAAATTGATGAGTGATAGTTCTCCTTTCTGAGAAAGGGGAGTCTCACGTAATAAATCTGTGAAGCACGTCTGGAGGAGCTTTGATTTAGACCTGCCATAGGGTGGCTCAAAGGAAGAGCAGTGGCCGAGAAATTTTGATAATTTTGTTTCTCTCTGTATGCTTGGCCTTGTACCACAGGAAAGGGATGTTGTTGGACAACAGACTTCACAGACTTCCTGTCACAGGCAATTTTTAAACGATGACCAAGTGCTTGGATATTTTGAATATTTAGATAAAATTTCTACTGGTTGCTTGATCAACAAACAGGACTTCAGGCAATTAGATATCCTTGTAATACAGCATGAAGCCAAAACAGTTGTCCATCTGGATAATATAGTTATATTGATTTTAGGAGGAAATATAAGCAGTTCTGGAATTACTAGAGCATTCCTTATTCTGTCACATACTTGCACACAAAGTAACCTTGTAATGCCCTACAGCAATCACCCAAGACATCATGGGCCTAATTGGAGAACAAATCTAATAAACCCTACCAGTAGTCCATTTGAGAGGATTTTTTTTTTTTTGTCTTCAGGCTCTTTGCTATATATGCTGCATTAGACTAAACTCTCATTAGACACCTGAGGATTGGCTCTGCTAAAACAAAGTCTGAGCAAAAAGACCAGAACCAAGCTGTGGTAGGGAGGATATTTTGTGCTAAAAGGACTTAAAGAGAAAAAATGAAAAATTAACTGTGTTGAGTATTTTGGGCCAGAAGGCATGCAGAACAGACATATGCAGTTACTCACGTATCTATGGTTAAGAAAACATCAGCCAGCCACCTTTCTATTTCCTCCTCAGCTTTGACTTACTGCATCATATCTACAGCAGAATGACAAACTCTGAAGATCAGGCACGTGTCTTCCTATCCATCATGTTTAATCAAGAAGTTACATCTGTTTTATTTCTTGGACTTTCATTATGTGTATTCTGATACAGTTCTTTTATTTATTCAGTTTGTCTCACCTTCTACATTTCTATAAGTTTTTCGTTTGGTTATCTGCCTTCTAAATTGTATCTCTTTGTCTTTTGATTGATATACTTTAATAGACAAAGCATGATCTAAAAAAATAGTTTAAATAGTGACTCATTTTTGTTTTGCCTTACTTATAAATTACATTGTTTGATATGTCAACATATTTTATTAATACTAAAGGTGAAATTCAGAGTTGAAAAAGCACAAGCAGTAGAATGTATTGCCTCTTTACACAGCAGTAAGATTGAAGAGAAAGGTAATAACTGCTCAGTGTGGCTTACTTAATCTACCTTGGTGTAAAGCCTAATAAATTCTACCCTTTGAAATAAAAAGTAATTCTTAAACTACCAGTAGTTGTTAATGATTACTAGAACTGGAAAGAATCAATCAAAATCCACATGCTAGTGAGTAATAATCTTCTACGAACATCCTGAATATCGAGATTATACCCTTTATTTTAACAGCTAACAGGGAAAAGGTTAATTGACATCTCAATACTAATTTGTATACCGAGAACCATTAACTTCATAAGTTAATGAACTGATACATCCACCAGCTCAGTACAATGACCCTGTACTTTAGGAAAAGCTGAGGGATGTGTGCGCTGGAACGCTGCTGATCGTTTCCCAAGGATCTGGCCCAGTTCTGGATGCCCGGTGCAGCCCAGCTGAATGGCATTCAGCTCTGCTCAGGATTACCAGCAGCTTAAGCGATTGTTTGGAAAAACCACGAGGAACAGTGCTCTTCCCACGTAGTAGTTCTAAAAAAAGATTGCTAGCATTTTTTTTTTGCATCCCTGAATAGATTGCACACAAATGGCTCCAACACCGTCTTTGAAACATTACAGGGAAGAGAAAAAGAATGAGCACCTTTTAATAGCGCTACACCTGTGCTTTCTTGCCTGCTTATTTCTGTCCCCTGTAAACTTCTAATGTTTAGGTGACAGTTATTGGGAAGCTGGACTTACATCTTAAAAATTGGAAGAGCATTGCACGCATGAGATGAAGGGTAGAAGTAGCGTAGTCACCGGATGGCTGTCACCCAGACGGACAGTCGTGAGCCTGCTGAGTACTGCCGAAACTCAACGTTGGGAATTTTGTGATCCAAAAAGAGCAGCAGGAGAGCAGACTGGCTTCAGCTTGCCCGTAGCAGGACAAAGCTAGTTTCTCTGCACCTCCGTTACCTACCGGTCTTCTGAGTTCAAGGGCATGGGTAATAGGCAGCTGTGCCCTGGAAGTTACAGGTGCAACCTTTGAATGCATATTTCAGAGTTCACGTATAAAGTCAGGCTGCTTATTCCGGCTGGAACTCGAACTGCTTAACCTTCAACTCTGAGAGGCTTTCAGATCAGAGCTGCAAATGGATGGAGAAGATTACTTCCAAACAGTCTGGCAGCCTGTTACACATTATCTTGAGGCAGAGGGATGACGGGGTGCGCTGTCTCGAGCGGAAAGGGATGTTCTAGGAAACAGTCAGTCCACCGTGTCACGGCTTGCATGTGTGCAAAGGTCTGTTAAAAGGCCATGTGATGCCCAGAAAGAGAGGTCCCTTGCATAAATGCCTTCCTCAAGAAGCTGTAGGAGATGCTAGGCTTCTACTGAAGACAGTAGGAGAGCTATGGGTTGAAATCTTAAATTGGGCTGCGCGAGAATAAAACTATTCTTAACTACTTGACTCTTCCTCCCTAAAGAGTTACATACTTTCTTACCATATAATAATAGAGTGAAGAGAGGATACAACCGATGAGGAACGATGTTACTGGTAACCATGAGGTACGCAGTATTTTTAACAAAGATAATTACTTTTGGTTTTATGCAAAAAACCTGTGATCTGTGTTCCATAATTGATCCTATAGAGATGAACTATGTCATATTCTACTAAAAACAAAATAAATCCTGAATTCTCTAAGTGCAAGCTTACACAGAAGAGTGACCATTTAAAGAGGTATTTTTTACTAAGCAAATAATCTGTTTAATTTCACTGTTGTGAACCTTTTCAGTTTTTACTCATATTAGTGCAGCTGACTGAACGTATCTTTGCATAGGAAAGGTTTATTTCCATAGCATTTTATGCATCCCCAGTAGAATTGGCTACAACACAGGCACATTTTAGCGGCACGGCCAATCTGTTCAGCTTTTGTGCGACGTGAGGCAGAGCTCGGGAGACACAGCCCGTCGGTGCCCTGCGTGCGGCCCCAAACATCGGGGAAGACGGGCTTCCAGAGCTGGGGCTGGCATTGTGAGCAAGCAGGAGGAGAAATTGTTTAGCAAATAGCCAAACACAGAGGCAAGCTTATCATTTTTATAATTGTCTTTCAGGTTTAAACCTCTCTTAAAGCAACTGTTCTGAGAACAAAACAAAAAGATAAAGGCCTTTCTGCCATATGGAAGTTCATCTTTCATGAAACCTGGAGGAGCAGATGTTACTGTGTTCCCAGACAAGTAAAATCTGGAAGGAAATGGACCCTATTACCCAGGAAATGGAAATGATTGGAAGCAGCTGTAAGCTGGAGCCTGCTGGCTCTTCCTGGCAAGTTCTGTTGCTGTTACTCATCCTTGCAAAGCAGGGCTTCAGTGTCCCTTTAATTCATTTCACACTTTTCAGGGGACACCCCATGAAGGCTGGCTGCTGGCATACTTTAAGATTAGTTCAGGGAAAGCGCAGATGCTGTCTTAATCCCATGTGGAAGCCACGACAGAGCGCAAACCCCATGTTACACAACACGGTCCTTTCCCTGACTCAGTGGAAAGGATTTCCTGGATGCCCACGGCGGAGCTCGGTTGGACGCAGGGAGGATACGCCAGTGAGCGGGAGCACGGCTCAGTCAGTTACACCACGGACATGACCTATCACAGCGCTTGAAATAAGAATTACTGGCACATTTCCATGCTTCTGGGCAGCCTTCCTGCATACAGGACCAACACACTCGCTGCAAACCCGTGCAGCTATTTGGCTCTAAACTCCAAGGATTAAAACAGACCCATGCGAGGCTTCCCCTCCGCTTTCTCAGGTGAGCACAGCCAGAGTCCATATACCTGTGCCTGGCTCCTCCTCACCACAAAAACATCCTTCCTACCTGCTGCTGGAGAAGAGTGCCACGATCGCTCTCACCTCACAGCCATCTTCTGCAGCCTGGCCGACAGCTGTCAGCACTTCCAAGGAGCTGAAGATAAATGAAGTGGGGGCTTTCAGCAATCTGATAATGCTGCAACTGCACAAAGCAAGCTTTCCCTGCCCCAGTAAAAGTGCACGATAAAAGAGGCTACACTACTATAGCCGTGGCAACACAAATGCAACGTCTTGTGCCTGGAAAGCATTTGCAATAATACGGGTGGCGTTACTAACCACTTGCATTTTTGGATATGCTAAATCATCCCAACAGCTCTCACACAGGGCAAGTGAAAGAGATCCTTTTTTGTTCATCTGGAGGTGAACGTGTCCCCCGCCGTGTGTTTATTTCAATACTCAAGCCCTACTGAGAGGACTAACAGCGGTCAAGTGCTTCATCAGCTGCTTCAGGACATGCAGGCGACATCAGCCGTGGCACTGAAAAGACTGCACGACAATAACAAAGAAAGCACGAGTTGCCTTGAGCAAGCTCATCCATGCTCTCCAACTGGCTCCGAGCCCCAGCTCAGAAGGTCACATAGCTGACATATCATCCTGTGAGTCATGCCCTGATACTGCCTGTGTCCGGCATAACTCACGTGGTTTGGCAGCATCAAAGGAGGTCCCTTCTCCTTTCTTGCTGCCCAGAGTCAATGTTGCCCTATAGAACATACAAGATGGTGAAGCCACCAGAAGACATATGACATACATATGGCAACTTGACCATCTTGTTAGTCGTCATCACCAGACAAGATTTATACCACAAATGTTACCTGCAAAGTTGTCTAGATGGAGAAGTATGTATCAACACAGCCAAAACACACCTAGCTACACCAAAAATAAAGATTTACAGCCCAGGTAAACTAACTGACCTATATTCTCTGAAGTCCCTGCTTAAATAGCAGAATGTGTACAGATCTTACCCAGACTTAAACAACAGACATTCACGAAACACTAGGACAGATACATGGTCTACACCGCACTGTGGAGTCAGGCCCATCAGGTAATGCAGATTTAATTCACGGTCTGCACCGTTACGCCCTCTGAATCTATTCCCCAACCAGACAGTCAAAGCACTGGAGACATGACTGGCACCCTGACAGCGCTAGGATATTGCCGAGCATCAGGTGGGTGCTCAGTCAAAGCCACCATTCTCCTGCAAAACCACCATTTCTGCTCAGGCTGGCAGGTAGAGGAGCTAAAGGCACAGCCTGCAGCAGCTGCCTGGAGTCAGCTGGGAAAGCGGGTGCTGAAGACGCACGGGCATGAAGACTGATGGGGTAAACTAATGCAAGAGAAAGGCAGACAGGAAGCTCGGATGCAGTAAATCTTCTGGCGGGAGATGGAGCAGAGGGGGTTCATGAGCAAGGGAAGAAGAAAACAACAAAAAAGAAGCCATGCAAGTACATGTGAAAATTATAGTCCTTAGACTAAAGCCAGGCCTGAGCCCCCTGGATTTTGGCTAAACTTAAACATGAAAAAAAATGCATATGCCAGAGGGAAGACATGCCGTTTCAAGAACAAGGTCATGGAACTGGCAGATGAAAGAAGCAGAAGTGAGGTGAGACAGGAGTCCCCCCAGCTTGCCAGGCATGACTCCATCCCTTCCAGACAGACACTGGCCAGTTAACCTGGAGGAACAAATGCCACATCTGAAAGGAAAACTGCTTTGCTGGACTGTGCAAGAGCACCCAGCATGTAATCTACCAATGTAATGACAATTAAAGGATTATGTTAATAGGCAGGTAGCTATACAGTGACACAGATCACGCACAGCACATCCTTCTAGATGCAAAAAGGAATAGCCACGGTGGTTGAGCAGTCTGTTGGCCATACAAACAGACATTTAAGATGAGTGCTCAAAAACAATTTTTTGATGAAGAGCAGAGCAAGCCATAGTCTTACATTGTTTTTGTGCCAGGGTAAGGTGTTGGTTTTCCACAGCATTAGGTTCCGATGACCACCAGCTCAAGAATAGCTGGGATTTATCTTCTGCAGTGAAAGAAAATACATCACACATTTCAACTTTCGGCTAAAAACCATCATCCCATAACACTCGATGAAGTGCTGCAAAATGCCAAGGCTGTATCATCCCATTGCAGAGGTTACACGTGCCTATGAAGGCTGTGCTAAGCCAAGAGAGGTGCTCAGCCATGAGGCTACTGGACGTAGTGCTCAGGACGTGCCGCACTGACTCTGGTCAGTTTTGAGGCCTGTTGCAGGAGCGGTGGTACCAGCAAGACCTCAGCAGCCCCTTTTGACCATCCTCACTATCAGGTTAGTGCTGCAGCTGGCGCAGTGGCTGCCCGGTGCCCACTGCAAGCAGCAGCAGTGCTACCTGCTAAGAGCTTTCCAAGCATTTAGAGACCACCACGTCAAGAAGCTCACAGCCTAAGACATTTAGTATCTCTGGTGGATGCCAGAGGCACATCGGCTGTTTTTCACCAGCAACACAGGTAGCAGATGCCAGCCCACTGTAAAAGGAATAGCACCACGACACTTCAGATGACAGCACAAGCGGCTGCCACCATCACCCCGGCAGTCATTGCTGTTTGAAAGAGCACAATTTGAGTGTAAAATCAGCCCAGAGGAGCCCATGAGTCAAAGCCAAGTCATACTGTACACCTAGAACAAGACATCTGTATGACTGTCCACTCCAGAAAGCTACATTATGCATTTAGGAATAGACACCAGGCGAAGAAGAGTGGCTAGGAAAAGCACACACAAAATCACAGGTTAGAAAAAAGATACTCAAGAATACTCTTCTCGCCGCTGTAATACTTAAAAGCATAGAATGGTTTGAGCTGGAAGGGACCTTGAAGATCATCTAGTTCCATCCCCCCTGCCATGGGCAGGGACACCTCCCACTAGACCAGGCTGCTCAAAGCCCCATCCAGCCTGGCCTTGAACGCTTCCAGGGATGGGGCATCCACAGCTTCTCTGGGCAACCTGTTCCAATGCCTCACCACCCTCAGAGTAAAGAATTTCTTCCTGATACCTAATCTACATCTACCCTCTTTCAGTTTAAAACTGTTACCCTTCGTCCTGTTGCTACGCTCCCTGATAAAGAGTCCCTCCCCATCTTTCCTGTTGCCCCCCTTTAAGTACTGGAAGGCTGCTATAAGGTCTTCCTGGACCATTCTCTTCTCCAGACTGAAAAACTCCAACCCTCTCAGCCTGTCTTCATAGAAGAGGTGCTCCAGCCCTCTGATCATCTTCGTGGCCCTCCTCTGGACTCGCTCCAACAGGTCCACGTCCTTCTTATGTTGGAGGCCACAGTGCTGGATGCAATACTCCAGGTGGTGTCTCACCAGAGCAGAGGAGAGGGGCAGAATCAGCTCCTTCAACCTACTGGCCACACTTGATGCAGCCCAGGTTGGCCTTCTGGGCTGAGAGTGCACGTTGCCGGCTCATGTT
The DNA here is from genome assembly GCA_013398915.1 of Dromas ardeola. Taxonomy (NCBI): domain Eukaryota; kingdom Metazoa; phylum Chordata; class Aves; order Charadriiformes; family Dromadidae; genus Dromas; species Dromas ardeola. The sequence continues at coordinate 33,895 of VYZM01015081.1, forward strand.
GAGCTTCTCAACCAACACCCCCAAGTTCTTCTCCTCAGAGCTGCTCTCAAATCCATTCTCCACCCAGCCTGTATTTGTGTTTGGGATTGCCCCGAAGGAAGAACTTTCCTTCGAGAACTTGTGCTTGGGATTGCCCTGAAGCAAGAACTTTCAAGCAGCAAAGCTGACGATTTTAAGCAAGGCTCATACAAAAGGGCTTATACCCTGTTTCCCAAACTATGTGCTAAAGTTACTCATTAGCAGTTCATGTTCAGACACTGGGACATTTGCGGCAGGAATGTATGTTTGTTTTTATTTTCTCAGAAGCATGTAGCTTACATCTGAGGAACATCAATTATTAACTCCAGCCTGAGATGGAAGTGTACAGGCTTAACTTTCCTGAGGGACAGGTACCTCATCACGTTTCTAGATCTGACAGGTTCCAGTATGGTTTGCTCCCACGTGGGAGGTTAAATTCTGGCACACAGTGAAGCAGTCCCACCGGGAGAAAGGACATCGTACTGGCACTGTTGGGACCAGTCTTTTTTCAGTGGTGCCCAGTGACAGGACAAGAGGTAACGGGCACAAACTTGAACATGGGAAGTTCCACCTAAACATGCGGAGAAACTTCTTTACTTTGAGGGTGGCAGAGCACTGGAACAGGCTGCCCAGAGAGGTGGTGGAGTCTCCATCTCTGGAGACATTCAAAACCCGCCTGGACGCGTTCCTGTGCAACCTGCTCTAAGGTGACCCTGCTCTGGCAGGAGGGTCAGACTAGATGATCTCCAGAGGTCCCTTCCAACCCTACCATTCTGTGATTCTGTACTAAGTACTGATGGAGATAAGATAGGGATTGATTTAATTTAAATTCAGGTTTTTACAGTGTTAATAGAGACAATGTTGTGGAAAAGGATTTATTATTCCGAATTATTCCTAGGGCTTAGGTTTTGCTAAAACCTGTTAAGAGTTGTTGGCAAGGTGCAATGTTCCTGCACCCATGCTCAGTGGGTGATGCTTCAGACCCCTACAGAGCCACTTATATATGTATGTATTTAATGTGGGGAAACGTCCTTGTGCTTCTGAAGACTGCTCTTGAAGCGTAACTTAAAGCTCATTCATCAGACCTAACTGAGCTCTTGGATATCAGATGTTTCTGCACAAATAAAGTTTTTACGTGCATAGCAGCATATATACATATTTACCATTTTATACTGTTGATCCTTTAGTGAGGGGAGCTGTGGCTTTCATTTAATAACGCCAGCTTTTTATCATTACCCCCTAAAAATTATCCCAGCTTTATGGCTACGTGACAGATTAACCTCACCCATACCTCGTAACAGCAGCGACAGCAGGCAATACGTGAGTGCTCTCACAAGCAGGTTTCACATGTTACACAGCTACTTGCCCTCCAAGTGTATTCTGGAGTTGAACCTGCTCCCAAAAAAGTCATAACCAGGTTCCGAGCACCTCTGGTGATCTGCACTAAACACTTTCCTCAGAGGTGCCTCTCCCCTTCAGGGAGGATCCATTTAATTCCAAAGCAGAGGGGCTGATCAAGCTGAACTCCCGAAGCATTGGGAGGTCTCTGCCCTGCACTGTGGTCTTCAAAGTTAGGCTCAACACCAGGTAAGATCAGGTGAAGCTCTTCTGTTGGATGACAGCCCACGCACAGCAAGCTGGTGGTAGTTTCTCAGTTTTGACCCTTCTTTTCTAAAACTAGCATGGGAACTTCCCCACATCTGCTCATTTGTCAGTTCAGTTTCTGTCTGACGGCACGTTTTCCTCGCCTGCGATTGCAGCACTGGAGGAAGCCCGAGCAGAGCCGGGGGCTGGAGTAGCGCCAGGACGCTCTGCTTTGGGAAGACTGCCTCATGTACAAAGACGACCTTATTCTCTCCCGCCAAGGCTGCATTTCATCCCGCCCCATCCCAGCGAGCCCTCTGCAACCGCTGCCTTGCAGCTGAGACGCCAAAACCCAGGGGAGTCACATGGCTGCGTGGCAGACATTAGCAGATCTATTTAAATTGATTATACTGCCAACAGAACTGATGCTGTCAACGTCTATTCACATTACGGTTTCAGGAACATTTCATAACCACTTACCCTTTTGATTAAAAAAATGTATTCCCTTTGTTGCTGAGCCAGCAGCCTTTGCTGTCTCTCTAGCACCACGTTAACTCAGGAAGGGACCGTGCCACAAGAAGATGACCTGTCAGCCCTATTTCCCTTCTCAAAACCTGTGGGCTGCTCGGGCACATCTGCAGATGGATGAGGCTCTTAGGGATGGCAGCATGAATGATCTGCCCTAGGAGTCAGAAAGGACAGCTTGGACTCGGGGACGGGGTGGCAACCAGGAGCTGAAGCCAGGAATATTTCCTAAACAGGGGAAGGAACTCTCTCCAGTCAGCTGAAAGTGCCTGGTAGTCCAGAAGGTGTTTATAGCTTCCAGTTGAGGAAAAGTCAGCTAAAGTTCCAGTCTGTAATAGAGACTCTCCGCGCTAGCTGTTACAAAGGAGGCTCCTGTTCAGGCAAACTTACAGAGGTTTCTTCAGCGTGACTGCACACACGGCTCTTCAGGAGGAAGCCGGTGGCCTCCTTCATGCTGAAGTTTCACAAAGTTATTTGAAGGAGCGTTGTTTTTCTGGCCATCCCTGCAACCTCCTTTCTGACACATCACCACATTGCTTTATGGATTTCTCTGCCGAGGAGAGGCTGGCCGGAGAACAGCGCTTTCTGGTGGTTCCCTTATAAGGCAAAGCTCCGGGCTCAGCTGGGTTTAGCTATTCCCTTAGTTTTTAGTCTTCATGGCAAAATTAGAGCTGCACTCTGGTATCCGTTGTACCAGTATCAAACTGGGAAGATGAAAACAGAATTCTTCTTTTTTTTCTTTTGCTAAATGCTGTCTGACTTTCCCATTTCAAAAAAAAAAAAAACCAAACCCACACCCATCCCTCCCCCCACCCCTCCAAAAAAACCCCAAAAAAACAAAAAAACACAAACCACCAAACGAAAACCAAACCAGCACAGAGGAATTGTAATGCTGGTACAATTGGCTTTGCCCACCAACAATAGCCTGTAAACTCTTCAGCACTTGTCTCTTTATCACATGTACATATAGTGCTTAACTCTACAGAGCTCTGCCCCTAGTCCCTGGGCATTACAGTCATCCAGGCATTACAGAAAACAGGGAAAGCCTCATCAAACAATGCCCTGCGATGACTTGAGTTACCAGGAGACTGGGCTGGGCCCTTACTCATCCCTCCCAGGAACCCTCTCACAAAGGGTACCAGAGAACAGGGAGTAACACACACACCAGCCCAACTAACTCCCTTTCGAGCCTTTAGCCAAAAAACAACTATTGTCTCAAATCCAGGGACTGCAAAGTAATTTGAAGATGACAAGCACTTCAGTTACTGCAGCAGCAATACTGAGAAGCAAAAGGAAGGGACAGAAGAATACTCAGACAGTGGGTACATATATATTTATGCTACACTCAAGTTGGAAGCCAGGTTTAAGCCCGACTGCGTTCGTGCTTGAACTGATAAGGCTCAGCCCAGATCTCTTGATTCCTAAATTTCAAAAGGAGCTGCAGAGATGCACGTTTGTACTTAGTTCTGCACATGATCGTGATGCACTGGGTAAAGTTACTCTGTGTCAACCACCCTAACCACAAAGTCTTCACAATTAACACCTCACTGCTCCGTAAAGTGGATTAAACATTTGCATTTCTTTCTTAAAGAAAACCTGTTGCCCAGATCCAGTTTCGGACACAGATTCAATGAACTATTGAAGCAAGGTAACAGAGAAGATGATAATAGTCAGCAGACAGGGCAGCTGAGGATCGCAATTCAGCGGCCAAGAGGATCTTTAGCCTTCAGCCCTCTCTGCCTAAGCAGCAGCAATTACTTTGGGATAGCGAACTAACAGGGTTTATCATTTATTTGTAAGTGATTAGCAATATCCCCATTGATTTTTCTGTAGGCCTGCGATTGTTCTGCTTAAAGGTTGACATCTTGAGCTACAAATGCTCGGCAAGGGAATTGAAGGGAGTCATTGGGCACTCCTTAGCTTGGAGATGACTCACTTCCGAAGTTGAAATGCCATTAGTTAATGTGATGGTTTCTCAAACCTCAAGAGCATTCAGCTAGAATAATGTCATGGGGGTAAAAAAAAAAATAAAATAAAAAATAGTCTTGTTAGCTGAAGGGACATGCTGAAATTCGTCACCTTGCAGCTGCTGCCCGCTTTATTTGTTCCCTGTCTGGTGGAACATCATCTCCCTAAGTGCCGTTTCCTTTTTGAAGGGACACTGACGAGCACTTTGCAAAAACCGTGCGCAACAGACTCTCCTTCCAGAGCCCTGTGGCCTTTTTTCCTCCCCAGCAAAGTATCTGCACAGCGAGGAGGCCACACCATCCATCCGTGGGTGGTTGGAAGAGGAGGGTTGTCTCCCTGTGCTCCAGCAGCATGTGAGCCCTGCTGAATGAGTGCCTGGACATGTGCAGAGTCAATGGGGGATTTACCGCTCCACCCAAAATTAATCTCATAATAATCAAAGGTATTTGTGCATCAGCATGCACTTTGCTGTAGATAACAAGCAGGGTTACTGTGTTACAGGAGGCTTGTCTATCAGGAAGGGCCCGTCCTATCTCCCACTGCTTTCATAGCTTATCTTACAAATACTATTGCGGAAACTGGAACGAAGACCAGGACATCATAAAAGCTACTGGAGGACAACAAAAATATTTTTGACTGTAGGTTTGTGGTGCGAGAAGAGTTGTGGTGCACTGTGTTTTTTCCTTATTTACTTCCTTGTGTAGTACCACCATGCATACCACAGTGACCGCTTAATCCAAAATAACATTTTTTGTGCGTGTGTGAGAGAAGGAGGAGAACTAAGACAGAATCATGCTGTAAAAACAATGCAAATTGGGTACGCAGAAACAAGAGATGTTTTTGTTTCTTCTACAAAATCATTAAGCAAAACAAAATAAAACCTGTTGTAACTAAATTAAACTTGTTCTGCGCCAATCTCCATATTTCCTCCTGCGCCTGCCATATCCAAGCTACTTCTCCATTTAGCAGCGCAAGGCATAGCCCTTCTCTACTGTCACAGCAAAAGCAGCCCAGGCTTTTCACAAAGTTTGAGAACTGGCACGTTATCAGGCGTGGCCATTGACAGGGATCTTTCATCATGAAAAACAAACAAGCAAGCCAACCAAAAAAAAAAAAGCCAAACCTCAACCATAGAAAATGTATCAGCCCCAGCATTTTCCTCATGCCACTGCCGTTAATTATGCAAGCACTACAATTGCTGCGCAAACACACCAACTATATCAGGCACTTCCTTGCTACCCTTCCCCTGAACAGCTGTTTGCTTTGCAAGTGCTGCAGGGCAAAGATCCGCCTTCCAAGGCTTTGAAGTTATTAGCACGCTACTGGCACCATCAAAAGTATCATAAAATATACACAGGCATATATCTGCATGGATTATTATTACTGAGGATGTTGCTGTATTTGCTGGTTATTTGACCGTGCAGCAGCTACCTTACTCTGATTTATTATAAGCTCATTATAGGTTTATACAAACGCAAAGGTAATCTAGCAAATGCAAGCAATTAATAATTTCTCCGACAAATATAATCTGCGAGAAGTAAGATAGAAAGTGCGTCATTTTACAGGACGGGTCCAGGAGAGCCATCAGAGCTGCTGAGAAAAGCTGGCCAGAAGCACAACCTAGAGGTGTAAACTGATACTGCACTTCAGGCTGCAGGGCTCGAACTGAGCTTACGGAAAGCCAGTTTGTTCATGAAGGTGAAGCCCTCCTTACAGGATAAAAACGGGTTACGGATGCAAAGGGAATAGAAGCTCCGTGGTTCCCAGGGCGCGGCATCCAACCGTCCCCTCGCAAGAGCGAAGGCCTGGCACTTACCCAGCCTGGGGAAGGGGCTGAAAGAGGATTTCCAAAGCCGTTATGTAGATGAGCACAGGCTACTGACAAAAAGGGTGAATGAAAGCTGAATCATCATGATTTTTCCTTTAAGCCCGTTTCCAATGAGAGTGAGTTAGGCACCATAATTTGTAGTATCACCTCCTTCCCCAACAAGTCAGAAAAACTTGGAGTCCCTGCAAGCATTATTTACACCAGGTATAAAGGGGATAAATGGCAAAAAGAAATATGGCTTACCTCCAGGTGAGGCTGCTGGTCTTCAGGGAGCTTCCCAAGTAGCTCTACATACAGCCTGCTCACGCTGCTGGATACCCCTTCGGTCTCCATCCCCTTTCCCACAGTGATTTCACAGGGAGAAGTCCAGACTCCTATTCCTGCATCCCCAGGACATCACTTTCATTACCAGGCAACATCAAGAACCCAGGAGCTTCCTCCAGTCCTACCAGCGTACCCAGGGCCAGCGAGCTCAGTGCACAGGCCCATCAAGCTACTGCAGCCAGGGAACCTGGGGGCTGTCAGGCACCCACCTATCATGAGCAGGACTATGCTGGTACCAGCTTGCCATGGTTATCCAAATCAGGGGTGGGGGAAGAAGAGGAGAGACCCCGGCAGGTGCTAATGCTCAGACAGCTGTGCTCCCAGCTGTGCTCCCTGGGGCTCATGCACCAGAAACAAGAAGTCTTTTCAGTGCCCCCCTCCCCAGGCAGCTCTCTCTCCAGCAGTCTTACGACTCCCAAATATATGAAAGTTGCAGTATGTGTTTCGAAAAAGGTAGGTGTTCAGCCACTGCAGAACTAATGAACAAGGGTGTCTCTGGTCTGGCATCTCTAAAAAAGCCTGATTTTCAGCTGCATAGCAATTTTTCAAAATTGGCTCCACTTGAGAGGTTTCAAATGGGATGGCCAAAGATCACCTACAACTCTTCAAAATATCAGCCTTAATATTTGCCCTGTGAAGGCCAGGTACAATTTGAAGTCACTTATTGCTCCCAGGTAATTCAGTCATACTCTTAACAGCAGTGGGTCTGCCTGCAGGAACTGACTGGACTAACTATTTCTGAATCACTGCAGACATTTTATTCAGGGATAAAGGGAGCATTATTTCCTTGATTCTTGTTTTTTTTCTTTTTTCTTTTTTTGTGTGTGTGGAAAGTCATATGGAGGCAATCATCACACGGGCATCTGGGAGTGATTCCAGAGCAGAATCAAAGAACAGGTTTTTTTCTCTGTTGCTATTCCGGTAATTTTCTTCATGTGGAAAAATCCTGAGAACAGTTGAGCTCGCAGTGTTGCTTACCTCTCTTAGGGCACGGAGAGGTGTCACATACAACCTACTTTAGATCTTAGCTGTTTCAGCTACACACAGTATGAAGTCGTTCTGGTAGGCACACAGATCTGGTAGAGACTTCCAAAAGCTTTGGGATCTGCTGCAGGAGTCCTCCCGCTCAGGAAACCTCCCTTACTTCTGCAAATCCCTCCTTTGCAGGTCATGCATCGCTGCTTGTGTTTTCAGAAGTGAAAACCAAGAGAGAGATACCATGGGAAAAAAAAAGTTAATGTAGATTGTAAGAAGGCAGGAAAGCTGCCTTTTTAAAATGTGTGTGTGTGCGTGTATATATATATATATGTATATTTCCTTTGCAGTCTCCCTACAAACCAGCAGAGTGTGCCTGCAGACCAGCTTTCTTACACGTACACAACTCATTTTTTAGCTTAAATGATGCAAACTCTCTTCTTTCTGCATCATAGCTTTCTTGAGTAAAAAAAAAAATAAAATAAAAAAAAGAGGCTATGCACCCAATTAAGCTAACAAAAAAGGATCATCCTTGTTGACGCTACATCCCCTTTCTGTAGTTTCTCACTAAGAGCACAACTAAACTTCAGCAATACATAAAATGAGCCGTAAGCCGAGCAAGGGAAATCACCTCTGGTTTTCTAATGAACATAAATTACTCTCAGACTCCTCTTTACGCTGCCTGCTCTTAGGCAGATCAGCTTGGCAGCCTTCCCACCAGGACCTCTAAAACTAGATTTCCTGGGAAGGCAAACGAGGGCACCGCAGCTCCTTCTTCCCCCCCGGTCTCTCCAAACCCTGCTTAGCACCACTAAATTTAGTGAGTTCACCGGCTCACGGGGTTGAGAGGGGACCGTGTCTCTCTGCAGTGCCCCAGCAGCAGCACAGCCCAACGTGCCTCCACGAACTGGATGCAAACGTTGAATTGCACCACACTGAAAGCTGAATCTATACAGAATAATACTTTTCTAGCATCCGGCAATTTAGTTTACTGCCGAGTGAAATGCACAAGGAACTGAGCTGTGCACAGACATGAGAAATGGCATTTTAAGCCCTTTAAAAGCACTTTGAGCTGCTAAAAGGAATGCTTGATTTTTCCCTGCTGCTGCTGCATGTTGCAATATTGTACACATCACTCTGTGCATTCACCTCCACTGACCCAAAAGAGTTACAGCTGGCATTTGATCTATTTTTGACACTAATGCAAAAAAGCCGTCCTGGATCACTAGCGAGTACCATCTGCTCTTTGCAAGTGAAATGCCATCAATTCACACACCAGGGCCAGGAGTTTCAAAAATAGCTAGTCTAAAGTGAGATGCCTCGATCCATATTTTGGCACCTGCCTGACTTTCAGGGAGAGCTGAGTGTGCTGCAGCTCCCATTATCCTGAACCCGAATTCAGTGCCCCCTGCCACTGCAGCCTTGGCGATGTCCTCTGGGTTTCTCCAGCTTGGGGACTAGCAAAAAAGGATTGTTTAGCACTAAATGCTGATTTAGCAGTCTCCCAGATGAGTGAAATTCTCCAAAGCATCCAGACAACCAGAGTTTGAAGTGACCAGATTGCTACTGACTTTCCATTTCTTAAGCCAGAACTACCTTTTAGCTCAGTTACTTTAAAAAAAAAAATGAAGTTAGAATGGTAATTTTCACTTTAAGGAAATAATAAAGGACAAACTCCAGTTTTAGTGTTTACAAGGTGGAAAACGGTTTGCAGAAACAATGTGAATGCTATGCTAAATTTGCAGCTACAGTCCGTTGTGCCCTATTTACATAAAGGACTTTGAGGAATGTCCTTGTTCCTACCACACTGATATACCGTATTAATTTTCTTCTGAAGGGGACCAGAGAAATGCAGTCTCATATCTACCGTGTAGGTCCAGGAAGACATTTCTGTACCAGTGGAGATTCGGCATTTATACAATGCAACTTAAAAATCTTGAAAGCTATAAAAGATGTTTTCGCTGTATTAGTGACTATCATTTTGATGTGAAACCCGCTTTAATGAATACCTGACAACTAAACCTTTTAAAGGAATGATTTCACTTGACATGAATGCATTCAACTACTGTTTGTTGAATGATACTCTTCTTAAACAGCCAGCCAAAGAATATAGCGACGCTGTTAAATCAAGGGTTTGCAACCTTTGCAGCACTTGGGACCGCCTTTGAAACCTGCCGGTTCACTCAGGGCGATATTGGATTTAAGAATAAGCTTAGCGGGATTTACATAAGCAGAGAGAGGCCTTCAGCAAGTCGGTATTTGCGATGTAGCCAGAGAGCAGTCCTCACCACAAATATTATCAACTATTGTAAACAGAGTATTTTTTTCCAGACAGCATAGCATATTAATTTATTATTTTTTTTCCATGGAACACGGAGTCAGATCTAAAGCCAGCCTCGGTGGGCCAGGTGCTCACCGCTCTCAGGTCAGGCCTGGCAGCCTGTAATTCCTGCTCAACTCCAGCCTCGCCTCTCCAGATGGAGCAGAAAACCGGCGTGTAAACATGTCTTGCAGCTCCACCGCCCTTCCAGGCCCTGCAAAATGCCACTCAAGCACACTTGGACTGCGCGGGTTCCCTCTTGCACCAGTGCAGTCCACCAGATTTTTGCTGGGACCCATGGCGGTTATCAAGCTTGCAGCCACGGGGGGCCTCCACGCTCCTACTCTCCATCGCTACTGCCTTCCTCCCGCAAACGCAGCAGGCAGTTAGGCCGACACAGAGGGCAGAGGCTGCACAAAACTGATAACATCTTTACAGCAAAATGATAAAACATAAAAAGAAATTTGGTGATGTTCAAGAGCTCTCTTTCGATGTGAAAATATGGTCGCCTTTCTTTATGGTAATAGCATTAAGCTACTTTGCATTGGTTCACATTCAGAGCAGTTTCTGTTGCCACTGAAATAATTTGAAGTTTTGTTAGTTTAGAGGTGGGTTTTTTTGAAAGTTTATCTTCTGCAGAATCAAAGAAATGTAGAGAGATACGTCCTGTACAGATAAGTGCCTCGGACAAGTACTTTCCATCCTGCCAAAATGAGTCAGAGTACTGAGAACACCAACTCAGAGCACCAAGAAACCCCATACGGGCAAGCAGTAAGAGGTGCATGCTTTTTGGAAAAATAAAAAGCCACAAAGCAGCTCTTGTTTCTAAAGGGCAGCCATGCCTTTTTTGTACCAGCAGGTGTCATATGGAAATAAGATGTCGTCTCAGCTGACACTGCATCCCCTGCCCGGGGGGCAACAAGACTGTCCCCAGTTCAAGATATCTGGGGTACTTGGTGCTGAGGAGGGGAAAAATGGAGTTATCTTCCTGCTGGGCAAGGACCATGATCATTCACAGATGGGTTACAACCCACGCAGGGGACCTGCGTAGCACTTCAGAAGCCACCTCTCACCAGGCAGCTCCCTAAAGGGACACACCACCCTTCTTTCTCATATGAATAATTACCGATTTAGGGTAAAGATGCCCGACAACTGACACTTAGCTGCTTCATTAGGGAAATTAATATTAACTTACAGAAGCCTTGTAAATTTTTTTCCAGTAACTATCGCTATTTTGTGCCACTTCAGCCTGCTTTGCTCTTTGCACTGGGTCGCAGCCGGGTCCTACAGGCTGCCTGGTGCCAGGCTGCCCCGCTGCCCAGCCCAGCGTAAATACACAGATGGGGGATTTCAGCAGGACACGAGAGAGCAAGGGTTTGAGCGGTGCTTCTTTTTGGAAGCACTGAGATTCACAAAGTATCTCTTTCCAAGATGTGAGTTGTGAATGGTGAGCAAAAAAAAAATACAGGCAAATAATGATTTCTCATCTCACCGCAATTTCTAAGCTTCAACTAAACACTATCTAGGTCATTTCTTAAAACACTTCAACAGCTGCTCTCATTCAATAGGATCCTATGGAGCCCAAATCTCTTCTCAATCAGCCCACCAGAAACACGGTGGGCCTCAGCACAGTTGCACAGCAGCTACTCTAATCCCCACCACTTTCAGAGCATCATCTCCTGGGAGGAAACTTTCATGGGCGTGTGCCAGGAACTCACCCGAACCTCTACCACCACTTGCACTGCAGACTCCCCTGCTCCCAAGGACTTTGCATAGGAGGCCTGTGAAAGGTGTCCCCAGGTGCACCATGGGCTGGGGCACCTCAGTGACAGCCACGCCATGGGACCTCAGCTCTCCGAGGGAAACCTGTTGGACAGCAGCACCAGGATGAAGGGAACTTGGCCCTGGGTAAGTGCCTTCAGCTCTGCTGGACCACTGGTAAGATGAAGTGACAGCCATTGCTTTGCCCAAGAGGAGAAACCTGAGCTTTAGTTCATTAATACCCGGAAAGCAGGCATTACCTGTGGGAACTCTCCATGTAAGCAGCCACTGGACCACAAAACCTCATCTGCTGAGCAACTAGGAGTGAAGCAAATCAAGACAATTATAACTTTATTAAATATAAACATTTATTACTACAGTTCATAAAGTCAGGAGTTTTCTTGAATTCTGCCATGTTATCTTGCTTCGGAGATAGGTTCTACTTCTAACTTTGCTGCCAGGAAAGTGGTCATCCTTTCCAGAATCCATACAGCCTTATATTTTGTTCCCTGCCTGGAACAAATACAAAGGGGAGGATGGATGCTTCACAGAAATCAATTTTAAACAGCTCTGTGAAAGTATGGGAGTACGCATGTCTGACATCCCGCCACATAGCTTCAAGCATCCCCAGGCCCATCTACTGCTTACAGGCTCCATCACGCAATGCTAACCTGAAACACCTTGGAACAGAAATGATTCATTTGTAAGAACTGGTGGCTAGTGTTTCTTTCATCAACCTGCTTTGAGCAAGAGAAGAGACTTCCGATAAAGTAAAAAAAGACCAAGAAAAGCACAAGTTTTACTGAAATGAAATGCACTGACAAAGCTTTAAATCTTAAGAATAAGATAATAGGGTGACCAACACAATTGCTATGGTTGGGGGGAAGGAAGGCGTGATAAAAAGGAGATTCAAATTTCTGGCCAGTGCTGTACTTGTTGGTCATAGGATTTGCTTTCCTTTCACTATCTCCGCTAGACTTGGTGAACACTTCACCTGGACTTTCCAAGCATTTTCACTGCTGGTTCATAGCACATCTTCCTCATGACTGGTTGGGCATGCCCCAGAACTTGTTTCAGCTGAGGTTTGGGTTGCCAGCTCTCCTGTGGCCAGCACCTCCTCTCTCTGCGTGAGGCCAGCCAGGCAGGAGGAGCTGGTCCTTCTCTCAGCGCTTCAACTACAGGACTCCTTTTGCTCCCTCCCTCCCCTTCTCCATTTGGTGGGCAGGTTACCAGTACAGACCTCAGGAAAGCAAAACACAAGAGATTTGTGCTTCACTGGTTTTGAGCAAGCAAACGGCCCAGCTTGAGCAGCATAGAAACGCACATGGCCCTAGCACTGCTCTGTGGCACTGGGGCTGAAGTGACCCACGCTCATTTTTGCCAGAAAAGAAGCAAACTTATAACTAAAGTCATCATCTTGGGGTGGAGATGCTGTCAGGGATGGATCCCCACTCCAGGCTTTGTGGTATTTTCCAGGTACACAGGCAGAGGGGAGAGGAGCAGACAGAAAACACACACACAAAAGTGTGGCCGCATCATTCACATCATCTCGCCACCCATCTGCTTCCCCGTCAACTGTTTCCAGCACTCCCATTCCAGCCCTCATGTGTCCTGGGACCAGCAGCTCCAGGACGCTCATGGCACGGAACGTGTCCTCATGCAAGTCCACTGCAGCAGCTACAAGCAGCAAGCAAAAACCCAGCTGTTCCCATCTTCCTTTCCAGAGGATAATCGAGTTTGATACCCAAACATCTACCAATGTTCAAGTAGGCAGAAAATTGGAAACTCATTTAAATAAACAAATTCACTCTGTAAATGCTATGTGTGATCAAAATGGAACTCAAAAGGCGTGCGGAGCTGCTCCTCAGCTGGTACAAAGGATATCGGTAAAGGATATTTGCTCGGTGATAACAGCCCTGAGGAGTGAAAGCCAAGCCTCGTGACAGGGCAGTGATAAAAGTGTTTGGAACTGAAAAAAAGAGAAGGAGGAAAAAGGAAAAATCAAAAGAAAATTAAACGTCACCTTTTCCAACTGCATAAGAGGACCCCTCTCCGCTCTCTCAGAAGGCAAGGGGGCAGGAGAGGAGACAATCCTGGCTGCAGCTCGTCCACAGCAGGAGTAGCCCCGTCCCCTGCTCCCTCGGGAGACGTCCTGTTTGTCTGCACAGGGGTCTGTGCCCCCACACCGCACCCCGTGAGAGGGAACCAGTGGAGTAAGGCAATGTTCCCCACTGCACTTTCTTGCAGGTTAAAAGCAGACACAGAGCTCATTGCCATTAAGCTTTGCTGACACAGAGAGCCCATCAGGTGTCTACCCAGTGTCCCACCTTCCTCAGGAAAACAAAAGCCAAGGGAGGTGCTGGCCCAGCAGGGCTGTGGGACTCTAGTACTAAAGGGGCCCACATTTTTAGAGATCGGGGGGATCACGGCGCCATCTCCTGAAGTATCTGGACTGGTCCACAAGCTGGTCAACATCTTGACCGAACTGGGGTGCAAGGTGAAAAACCAGCATGGCAGGAGGCTGCCATTTGCTGTCATCCCAGGTGGCTAAGGGCAATGGGGGGAAAAATGTTTTCAGTGTTTACCTGCTTCATTACGGCCCAGACAAGTGGTCTGTGTGGTGGGTGGGGAACTGGCTGACAGGTCACACCCAGAGGGTGGTGGTAAAGAGCTCCTTTTCAAACTGGCAACTTGTCGCAAGTGGGGTCCCACAGGGATCCATACTGGGCCCCACTGTTTAATATCTTCATAAGTGATCTGGGTGATGGGATCGTGTGTACCCTGACAAAGTTTGCTGATGATACCAAACTGAGTGGGGAAATGGACGCTTCAAAAGGGAGAGCCACCCTGCAGGAACACCTGGATAGGCTGGAAGAGTGGGCTAACAAGAACCTCATGAAGTTCAACAAGGAAAAGTGTAAGGTCTTGCACCAGGGAAAACATAATCCAGGAGTGCAGCACAGGCTGGGACCCACCTGCCTGGGGAGCAGCTCTGTGGAACGGGAGCTGGGTGTCCTGGTGGACAAGCAGCTCAGTATGAGTGAACAGCGTGCTGCAGCGGCAAAGCAAGCCAACAGGATGCTGGGTTGCATCAACAAGGGCATCGCCAGCAGAGGTAAAGAAGTCATTGTCCCACTCTACTCAGCGCCTGTCAGGCCACACCTGGAATACCGTGTTCAGTTTTGCTCCCTGCTATACAAAAAACATATGGACAGGCTGGAGGGGGTCTGGAGAAGAGCCACAAAGATGATCAAAGAACTGGGAGGCCTGCCATATGAGGAAAGGCTGAGAGAATTGGGTTTGTTCAGCCTGAGACAAGAAGGCCTAGAGGAGACCTTATCACCATGTTCCAGTATTTAAAGGGTGGCTATGAAGAAGATGGAGACTCCCTTTTTACAAGGAGTCACATGGAAAAGACGAGGGGTAATGGGTACCAGGTACTCCAGGGGAGATTCCAATTGGGCACAGGAGGAAAATGTTTCACAATGAGAATAATCAGCCATTGGAATAACCTCCCCAGGGCAGTGGTGGATTCCCCATCATTGGACACTTTCAGGATTCAGCTGGACAGGGTGCTGGGCCAGCTTGTCCAGACCTTGCTTTTGCCAAGAAAGGCTGGACCAGATGACCCTTGAGGTCCCTTCCAACCCGGTATTCTGAGATTCTAACGCTGTGATAAAAAAGGAAAAAAAGACAGAGGCAGGGAGTGGAGAAGCAGCAAAGAGCAGCATGCGAAGGCGCGCAGGAGGGTGAGTCAGTGCGAGCAGGCCGGGACGAGGGCTGTGGGTGGGAGCGGGGGAGCGGGGACACGGTGGGCACGGCATGGCACGGCACAGCACAGCACAGCACGTCAAGGAGGCTGCCTGCCAGCACGGCTGGCTGGGCAGCACACCCTGGCGAGCTCTCACTCGTGGTCCTTCCAAAACACATCTTCAGTTGCCACTGAAGGGGGAAAAAAAAAATACAATAATAATAAAATAATCTGATTTTACACAAAACTAGAAAGCAGAAAATGCTACCGGTTAATTGCTCCAGGCTCCATCCTGCATCCCAGAACTTGGGCTGTTTTGTGGTCATCTCAACCTGTTTTTAAACCTGCACCACTTCCCTCATGAGAAGCAAACCCCTCCTGCCCGGGTGCACGGCCACCACCCTGGCTCCGGATGGAGCCTCCGAGCAGGAGAGGGCTCAGAACGCCCAGCCCTCAGCCCCCTTGAAACAGCTTTCCAGATTGAGCGATCATTGTAATTAAAACGGAGTCAAGTGTCATGGCAGAGCAGCAGCTAAATTACAGGTCTGAGAGGTGGGGAAAGGCGCACGTCTGACTGCCTGACAATCAAAGATGGTAAATGAAACTCCGAGCTCCGATACACTGTAATTGCACCCCAACCTGAGAACAGACAGGAATAGAAATTTGCCTCCAAAAAAATCGCGTTGCAATTTAATTTCTCTCCTTTCTAACCCATAGTTTGAAATATAAGTATTTTAAATCACAATGGGTGATACCTCTGTAGACCAGAGATTGTTGAAAAAGAAAAGGGAAAATAAGAAGCTATGTACTAAGTAAACCTGGACTATCTCCAGTAACTTATATCCCATGAAATTGCTTGCAGGCAACGTCGCAGGAATTGCAGCGAGTAAGGTGAGCACCAGAGTTTCAGCTCACCTCCATACAGCTCCTCACCTCCGTACAGGACGTCCATCACCCAGCCTGAAAGTCTCCCAACACATCAGCGGGTGTCTGTCCTTCCTGCTGGCAGGGATAACCACCTGTAAAGGTACCGGACTGGGCAACCATTTCGGCGCGACCTTGTTTAGCTACAAAAAGCAAATTGTTGCACCCAGGACTTCTCTAGAAACCAAACGAGACTCCGGTGCTGGAGCTGGTGGTGGCCGTGTTGGTGGCGGCCATGCACAGCTCTGACAACACTCGGCAGAGGACACTGTTGCTCACACGCGCTGGGAAACGCTGCAACTGCGTGGGCAGCATATGCTACAGTGGACACATTTAGAAGCACTTACATTGACACTTTTAAAAATACATTAATTTTACACATCTACTACTTCAAGAGGGGTTGGGTTTTTTTAATTATTCAAAATAACACTTTTTCTCCCTGCTAAAATGTGCTCTGTGTAGCAATCAGAGTGAAGTGCAATCCTTTGGTTTCTCGTCTGTGCAGAACATCTCAAAGAAAAAAAAATTAAAAAAGAAAATCAATAAATTATAAAACCTTCCTTCCACAGCCATCTGCTCATAGAAGGAAATCCCCACTATCCACGTCTCCTTGCAGGGCCAGTGAGGGGGGTGCAGGGCAATAACAGGTATTTACCAAGCAATATCTTAAAAGAGATCTGTGGAAGTTCTTTATTAAAATGCCACTAACAAACATGGACATTTCCCACCAGAAGATAAGAGGTTTTCTGGAGCACCACAGGTAATCCCGAACTGGCTGACCTCTGCAGTCTGGAAACGTGCAGGAACCCACCTGTAGGACCCAGGAGGATGTCTCCTCTGGGAGCTGTGTTTCGACACACAAGATCCTCGTGGCTCATAAGATGACCGACCCATTTGCCCTTGTTGGCAGCAAATCTAATTACAATTCATCACTAAATGCAGCAGGAAAATACACAGAGAAATACTTCCTTCCTACCTCATTTTTACAAAATGGCAAAGCTGGCCTTGAAGGATTACTTCTTTAATTTCGACTGCCTCCCCCC
>VYZM01015081.1:59623-71724 GCA_013398915.1 Dromas ardeola
ACAAAAAAAAAAAAGAAGAAAGCAAGAAGCAAGAGGTCCCTCTGGGCCATGACACCCTTCTCTGGGAGGAGCAGGATCTCCCCATAGCGCCCAGCCCCTCAGGGTCTCTCTCTCTGCAAGTGGCCGCCGAGATGGCACATGGGGCAGACCCCAAGCCCCGCGTCAGCTAACGGCACC
The DNA here is from genome assembly GCA_013398915.1 of Dromas ardeola. Taxonomy (NCBI): domain Eukaryota; kingdom Metazoa; phylum Chordata; class Aves; order Charadriiformes; family Dromadidae; genus Dromas; species Dromas ardeola. The sequence continues at coordinate 59,801 of VYZM01015081.1, forward strand.
GCACATGGGGCAGACCCCAAGCCCCGCGTCAGCTAACGGCACCGCCGCGGCCTTACCCTGCGGCTGGACTTAGCTGAGACCTCCTCATGTCCCCGCGGATCACAGGGATGCAGGGGATGATCCCACAAACAAGGATTTTTAAATCCTGGCTTCTGAGCAGTTAATCCAGGATGAGGGAACGTCTGCAAGCTGAGGGAGAGCTTTTTCTCGAGCCAGGAAAAGGAACGGTGCCTCTTAATATAGCAAGGAGAGTAATATAAAAAGAGTTTTCCCTATCTCCCACCTCCCATTCCTCCTACAGACTGACTTATTTTAGTGCCTGGCTACACCCCGGCATGCAGAAAACCATTAGGGTTGCCAAAAGCCTGTTTCAGGAGACAATTTACATACACAAAATAATTAAGGTTTTATTTACTGCTCCTTACTGGAGCACCTGAGGCCAAGACTGGCCAGAAACCCCACTGACAGCTCCTGAAGTTTCAGCTGACTTCACCTGCTGGTTAGGAGCAGACTGTGGCTTTTGAGTCTTTCCCCAAATCCTGGGAAGTTTCTCTGGTCCTGGCTCTGCAACCGAGCATGCCGATGGCCAGGCTGCAGGGGACAGGGAAGGGCCACGTCGGGTCCCTGCCTGCCCCGGGAGCCTGCGAGGGGACAAGGGGAGACGTCCAATGGGTGGTGGCTGCACGATGCCATGGCTGTTGGCAACACAGAGCCTTTGGGTTTGGAGTGAGGAAAGCAAGAGCCCAGCTCCGGTGAGCTAAGGAAACCTCCCCTCCTGTAACAGCTTTCTTCAGCATGGAGAGACATCAGTCAAAGCCACAAATTAAGACCACAGAGTCATAAATTAAGACTCCAGAGGATGTTTGCATGCAGTTTCGGAAAAAGACTGAACAAGTAAGTCTCTCTTGGGAAGAAATCCTGCAGCTTCCCCACTTTTTAATGGACATCAGCATCCTCCTCCTAGTCCCAGCCAAGCGGAGCTCTTATATTGTCCCCTGACACAGGGCACATCTGCAAGAGTGTCTCTCCATCCCCGGCGGCTGTGCATCAAGGACTCCAACCTAACAAGAGCCGTTTCTTAATTTTTGGCCAAACCAAGAATTTTCCATCACAAAGGTACTCACAACAGAATTCAGCTGATGATGAAACATGCGTATTGATGAAAATTGACACTTTACAAATGAAGAATTCCCCATTAGAAAGCATTATCATTCTTATTTTATGGGGTTTCCTTCTAATAATATTATTTTTACCTATTAAATTACATGTAAGAAGTAGTTATTGTATCATGTCATATTATGACAAGAAGAATAGCTGAAATATTCTCATTTTATTTTCCATTACAATCACAAAGAGCAGCTGTTATCTGGTACTGTTTGAGACATCTTTTCTTTGTTCTAGATCAAAGTGGCTCCTGTTTGTGCCCTAGCAAAGCTGTCAGACCGTTTCGTTACAACATGAACAAGAGACACTTTGATCTAGAAACAAAGGCAAGGTAGTGTAATCAGTATCAAGGCCAAACCACTCTTAATTAAAAAAAAAAATAATTGTTGGAGCTCTTATGTCATATTACGATGTGTCAGTGGTTGTAAGGCATGTAACGCGCTGCCTTCCCAGGTGCGACATGACGTGTTGGAATGGCAAAACATCCCTATGCACTAACATCATTTTGAGATACCCAAAGAAATTTTCCTTAACGTTCTAAAAAACCAGATTTTTCCAAAATTCCAATTCATGGAAAACTGACAATATTTGGGTTTGTTCTAATTCAGCAACTATGGATTATTTTCCTTTGTGACATTGCATAAGAATCCTGAAATCTGATGAGCTTTATACCTCTATCACTTACTGCTCTTCCAAAACACCATCTTCAAATTACTTCTGTGAAAGCCTAATTTGTTTAGCAACGTGCTAGCACACAAATTTGCTGGTTTCTTTCTGAACCAGCAGATCTCCATGGGAAAAAAATATATATGCAGATTTAGTGAATCCAGAATATTTTGAAGGCATGTTTCAGTTTCATCAAGGTCTGAAGACAAATAACCTAAGTTTTTTCCTTAAATTTATGATTAAACTATCAAAATAAAATACAAATATTTTTATAAAAATACCAAAATAAAGTATTTTGATTTGAATTGCATAAAATAAAGTTTTAAGAAGGTCAAAAGTCATTTCAGAATCCTTAATTTTTAGATTACAAGTTCATGAGCTTAGGGATGAAGTCATATTCCCTTCTATTTCTCATCAGCTTTCCTGGCCATCTCTTTTGCTGGGTAGGGAAAGGAGAAGCCCCACCACCTCCACTGTGCAGAAATGCTTCCTTGCTGGAGGTTGCAGCAGGAGAGGTGGGAAGGACCACGGGTTTGTGTTTTCTTCTGGAGAACAAAGCTCCTTGAGAAACCTCGCCTCCTGCCGCTGTACTGCAGAGCGCCTCTGCTTTCCCTTTTGATTGCCCCCCCTCAGCCTTGATTGTTGCTTTTATTTATGCAAACTTAAAGCCATATATTTTAAAGGACCATTTCAGCAGATGCAAAGCACAACAGCTGGATATTAATGCAACTTGGCATCACAATTTGGGGCTTTTTTTTTAATTAACGCTCTACCATATTACAACAAGGAAACAATTTCTCTTCTTTTATTACCATCCTAACCCTGAGCCAAGTGTTAAATAAGATTTAATTTAATTAGTTCTTATATTCTCCTCTCTTGCAGGATTATTCAGTAACACAAGGTCCTTACCCAGCTCCCTTTCTCGCAGGCAGATAAAAATCCTGCTGATGGTGGTGGGAACACATCAAACACCTAATTTACATGCAAGACATGTTATAGGGTTATGAAAAGTAGAGATATTTTCAACCAGTCCTGCAGTTCACCTTTTGCTCTGCCGCACTGTCACAAGCTGCTCTGCTCTACGTGCTCTTCCACAGTAAGTGGGGACGTCGCCAGCGGCAGGACCCCGTGCTCGGCACCGCCAGTCGCTCCTGAAAAATCAAAGCTTCAAGCTGTAGGCTGAAGGTTTATATGCTGGCATCCCCTTATCCTGCGGGCATCACTGCTCTCCCTCATTCCCAGCTTTTCTCTGCTGACTAGGTGAGCTAGTTGTCATTACCCTTGCATTTTGGAGGAAGGATGGGTGGTCCTAGGAAATGCCTCCGGTCTCCTCTTTAAGCACACTCCTACTTGGATGTGGACCTCTGACGTTTGCAGCCCTGCTGGGTGTTTGCATCCAGAAGACATCCTTTCAGCTCATTTATGAGACTATCAACTAAGACCCCACCAAAAGCCTTGCTGAAGGCAAGGGCTACGGCAGCTGTTGCATCCCCACAATTCACCATTAAAAAACATGAATTAAATGGGTGGCTGCTGTGCCCGAGCAGAGCTACGCTCAGTCTATCGAGGGGAGGCTTCCACCAGGATTTGAAGACACGGAGTCACCACTGTATGTTCCCAAGGTAGACACTGACCGAGTGGGACCTCGAGGGATGGGGCTGCCAGGACAGGGCTCGTGGAGGGACACGAGCCGTGTGAAGATGGGTTGGAGCAGGAGGGAGCCCCAGTCTCATGCTGAGCAGGAGCAGCTTTGAAATGCTGCCTGTGCCTCCAATGGAGCCTCAAATGGTCCCTGGTGCTCGCTCTGGGTGGCAAGCAGTAACAGCAACAGCGAAAGATTCCACTAAGGGGTTTGACACTGCCGACATTTTGGCGCTGCTAACCATGGCTCGTCACCTTGATCTGTCCCCTGGGTGACCAGGAGCAGCAACACGCGCTGGGCAACCCGGCCTGGACTCGGCTTGAGAAATCTTGTAGATGTTTTTGCTTTGGAGTGGGCGTCTCATCCTTTTGAAGCAGCAATAAATAACCTCAATGTTGCGATTAGTCACTTAAAATCAATGGACATTGACAGCCACAGCCTGGATGGAGCACGGAAAATGACGCCTTTGGAAGGAGCCCTTGGGAAGGGGAGGCAGAGTGTCATGTCACACAGATCATCTCTGGGGAGTAAGAAAGCGTGTCCTGAGCTTTCTTGCCCTTAGCTAGGCAGTGTCTGCTCCATGAAGCACACGCTTCTAGCCAAAAACGGAGAGCATCACCCTGAAGCAGCAAATTACAGCAAACCCCGGAGCCTCGGGACAAATGCACCCAACAGAGGAGCTGCACCCGGCTCTGAAGGTTTTCGTCCATCCAGAGCAGAAAAGCCGTAAGCTGAGTCAGGCTGCTCTGCTGTGAGTCACATCACCGATATCACGACACCCCTGCCAGCAGCCTTGACGGAGCGGGGGCTGAACCCTGCCCGCTGCCCACCGCCCTCCGCGCCCGTTGCCGGCTCTGCCCTCGGCATCCGAATCGCCCCAGCCTCCGAGCACACCGCCTGCGGCAAAACCCATAGCCGTGTTCCGAAAGTAGAGCAAGGAGAAGTTCTGGCCACAAGCAGTATCTGGAGGAGACGTTGAACGGCAGCAGCTCTCTGAGGGGAAGGCAGAGATTGATGGGAAGAGGGAGGAGAGGGGAGAAGCCTGGGTAGGAGTGGGCGTCTGGTCCAGGTACTGGTGACAGCATGCTGGGAGGCTTTCGAGTCTGCGAAAAGCACTCTGCAAAATTAAAAAAAACACATTCGAGCAGCGAGGTGAAAGGTCTGGAAAAAGCGGTGAGCGAGGGGGAAGGAGGAGGAGGAAACGTGGGCACATAAGTAGGTGGTGCCACATAGCAAGTTTCTGATGTAGCCAGGAAAGGCATCCAGAGCTCCCGATTCCCAGTCCCACGCCTTCACCGGGAGACCATCTGTCCTCTCCCGGGGTGAAGGAGCCCCCGGGTCAGGCGTTTTCCTCATCCCGCGGAAAATAGCAGGCAGCACCGAGCCTCAGCACTTCTCGGGGCTCCTGCTCCGGCAGCTCTGCTCTGAGCTGGGGGCTCTGCCTGCTGGTACCCACTCTACGGGAGAGCAGCATCCCTCCTCTGGGACCTACTGTACTTACCTGCCTCCTAAAATGGTGGCTCAGCAGATGCTTTAAAAGCATCAGATGATAGCTCTGATTTTTTTTTCTCCTGTGCCCAGGCTATAACTAATCCAATTCCTCCCTCTGGAACATTTTTAAGAGGGTTTTGGGTTGGGCTTTTGCCTGATGAAAGGTCATCTTTCAGGAAGATAAATGTTCCCCCAAATTCTGTTGAATACAGACTGTAGAGCAACGCACCAACCAACCAAAAGAGTTTGGTGGTGGGTCTCTTTTTTTTTTTTCCCCCCTCCAGCCTTAACTCGAAGGAAAATTTTAGCAATTCTGAACAGTAATTCTTTTTCATGATATCATTTGTGGTTGTGAGAGCAAGCACAACGTTCACCCGTTTCCCTAAGTCCTCAGGGAAGGACTGAGGGATGGAAGGACCGGAGTCTAAGATGCTGGGGCACCACTGGAGGAGGACTCACAAGCTGTGCTGGGAATGCCTTCGGGCTTGTCTGTGCTGCTCGGCTGCAGCGAGGGCACGTCCCCATTGCACTGACTTCATCCCCTGGAGCTGCCAACACCCCGCACATCACCTACCCTCGCCCTGAGCCATGGGGGTGACCTGCAGCAGCTCTGGAGCAGGGAGGACACGCTCCAGACAGGTTCTTTGGTAGGGAGCCAACCTACCGGCACGATCAAGGGGAAGCATGCTGGTGGCCCGGGTGTCTCCTGTCGTGCAGACTGCATTGCCCAGCATGATCAAGGAGACTTCTCGTCTTGAGCTTTAAAACACAACGAGCTGTAGGGGATGCCTATGTGGGTGTTGGATGACTGGATGCACGCACTGTTGGGTGCACACAGCTTCTCATCATCATCTCCCTCTAGCTGTATGAGTCTAAGTGTCCAAGAGCAGGAGACTTGAAATATTGCTCAACAGTTCTGAAAATCAAGGTGTAGCTCCTCCCCAAAGAACAAGGCATCCCTGGTAGGGAGTTTCGCAGCACTGCGTGGGGTGGGGAGCCGGGTAAGCGGCAGCAGGTGACACATCCTACCTCTTCCCCAGGGTGGCTGCAGAACTGCCCAGAAGCCCTCGCCATAGTTCAAAGTGCTTTGCAAATACCACAGCCCCTGAGGAGCAAAATAACTTCACAGCAGTGTAACAAACAGGGTGACAGCGGGGGGCGGGCGGCTGTGCCTCACCGCCAGCCAGGGACCGGCCACACGGGACCCGCGTCCCCGCTGTCCCCTGCCAGCAGCGCGGCCCTCGGGGGCGCACGGGGTGCCGGCAGCTCCTCACGCAGCCGCAGCAAGGAGCAAACCCAATCAGTCTCTTTCCATCCCATGGGAATGCAAACTTTTGACATCGTTCAAGAGGCCCCATCAACATAAGCCGTGCATTTACATGTCTCTGCTTTCTCCCTGTGAGACGGGGGTGCCAATTTTGCCATGTTACCAGTAATAAACTTTTAATGCCATGTATTCAGGATCCCTTCTTTGCCCTGTAGAAAGTTTTTCTTCATGCATCAGACTCGGAGAACAAAGCACAGGCTGTTTAGCCGCAGGATTTAACCACCTGTTGTAATACCTCGTTGATCTAATCTTTTGTTTTAATTAAAAGCCTTTCAGTTTGGTTTGCAGGGTTTCTTTCCTCCCTGCACCGAACGCAGGCTCGCCACCTGCTTCGCTGGCTCCGTCTCGGCTGTGGAGTTCACATCAAACCTCTTTGATTTCCCCCAAATGCATGGGAATGGCTAGAAAAAAACCAAAGCCCCCCACAACAAGCGTCCACCTGGAGACCCGGCACCGTCCAGCCAGTGCTCGGTACAGCAAAGGGTGAAATTAAATGGCTCCAGGTAAGCGGGGAGGCAGCAAGGCAATTTGCACGGTGTCCGCTCATCTTCCAGCCTGCTAATCTCTGTTTGAGGGAAGGAATAAACAGCCTTTGGGAAATGAGGCGGGACTGCGCTCTGTGGGCACCCAGGGGATTGTTTCAGACACCGAGAGAAGGTGGTTTGCATGAGGATGAGATTTAAACTTGGTTTCAAGCACTGGTATAACTTCTTTATCTCATAGTTACATCTACAGATACATCAGACATCTCCTGCAATGGATGCATACTTTAAAATGGCCACTTTGAATATCGCTTCAACTTTTTCCTCTACAAATTTAAATAAAACACAGACTCCACCAGCCAGCAGAAGTACTTTTGGGCCTTTTGAGTAGGTCACTCCAGAAGAGGAAAATCAGCAACTAGAAAAACAAATTTTCAGAAGATGCGAAAAAGAGAAAAATCCAGCTGCAGAGATGCCACCCCTGCTGAAGGCGTGCGCCGGGACTGCCTTCCCCAGCCACCACCGCAGCTCCTCCGCCAGAAGATACCATCCGCTCTCCCTCCCATTTCCAATTCATTGTTCCTATCAAGCTTTAAAAGCTTTTCCTATCTTCTTGAGAAGTACAGTGATAGCCCTTTAAAACGGCCACCAAAATCGTTTGAAAACTCTGTACTCAACGCTATTTCTGGCGTTTCCCTTTTCAAAGCTAGCAACGCAGCAAGGAATCCTCCGCGGCCCCAGCCAGCCCTACGGAGTCATCTTCAGCTAATGTGGCCACCACCAACCGTGAGAAAGAAAAGCCAGACCATTATCTAAGACGACGACAGCAAGGCTTTGGGCATACCAAATGGCTGTGGTTTTTCCATGCCTTTCTCCCTGCTTTGGCAAGAGGTATGTATCAAAAGCCAAGACACCTTTTGCACCACCACCATCCACAGCACCCAACGTTCTCCTCCGCATCCCCGAAGGTGGGCTGCTGTTGGGAGCTGGTGGGTCCGGCCGGCGAGGCAGCCGGGGCGCCGCGGAGACGGCTGCTCCATGCCGTACCGCGCCGTGCCGCCGAGACCTGTCAGGATGTGTCACAACAGGCGGCGTGTCGTGCCTCACCGCTTCGCCGAGCAACAAGCGAAAAAAAAAATAAAAAAAGGAAAAAAAAAAAAAGAGATTCAGATCTAATATGTGAGTGGGCCGGTATGTGCAAAAGAGATGAATATGAAGTAAAACATGCTGGATGCTACAGTAATAACCGGGCGCACGCGGGAGAGGCTGGAAGCGAGCCAGGGAGGGGAGATACGGAGGGATGCTGCTGAGCTCAGCTCTGCGCGGCGGCGAGGCAGGAGCTCCTGAATGAGCGCCAGGCGGATCCCGAGGCTGCCCACACCACTCCCCAAAACCAGCCGGAGCCCTCGGCCACGTCACCCCCAGGCTGGGACCGTGTCCCCTCCCGGGATCAGCTGGGGGTTCACCAGCCACCCGGGGAGGTTCATGTTGTGTACGGGGAAAAAGATGGATTTTGTCCCTTAAAAATAAGGCAGTTCTTACACACGCACTGGGTCGAGCAAACTGCGCTGCAAAGCACGGAGGCGAGGGACTTTAACAGGTCATTGTGCAACATAACAAGTGTCCCCTGATATTTCTGTGTTAAGGGGGGCACCAGCTCGTGCTTCTTTTTACAGCACGGCGGTGCCGGACCTTTACATGCCGAACCCAAGGGCCCCTTGGGCAGCGGTTTCGTGTCCGTGCAAATCCCCTTTTGGGGACAAGCAGGAGGAGGGCCAAGGGCACGGGCAGCACCCACTGCCCAGTGGCATGCTGGTGCCTGTCCCCCCTGCCCTGCGGCATCCCGGTGCCCGTGCCCCCGTGCCCTGGGGCATGCTAGTGCCCACACCCCTGTGCCCTGCGGCATCCCGGTGCCCGCGCCCCCGTGCCCTGCCCGCCCGTCGGAGGCGGGAGCGGGAGGAAGGGCTGCCTTCCTGAGAGCCCGTGGGTGTTCGACGCGGCCCCTTTTCAGCAGCCAAACACACACTTACGAAGCGCAAACTTTTAATGGCATATGGATGAGTCATTACGGGGTTTCAAAATGCGTAAATATGATCACGTCCTAATTTGGTGTGTCACCGACGAGCTACCCTGAACCTCTGGGGTTACTTGGCTCCGCAAAACCTCGGAAATTCCTGCCCAACCTTGTGATGAAAAAATTCGTTTGCATTTGTGTCACTGCATGCAGAGAGTTAACTTTTTTTTTTTTTACTTTTGGCACTGGATTTCAGTGGAGGCTTACGTGCAGTTTTACAACCCAGTACTGCTATGTTTTGCACCTCCAATTTACAACTCAGTAATAAGTAAACACAAGTTTTTTTGGCTACATAGGATTTTCCAAGGTGATTAAATAATTTTCTAAATAGCTCTGAGAACGAAGCTGTCTAAAATCCCCAAGGTAATAGGAAATTAACTGCATACACACAAGCTCAAAAGATATAGGAGGAATTCAAATTTACTGAGAAGTAATATAAAATATTTAAGAAAGCAAACAAAATTGAGTAAGAACCGTGCAATGTAAATTAAATCTACGCGAACCAGCAGCGACTGCCTTCGCTGCGGGAGCTCCACTGGGGGACTCCACACGTGCTCCAGGCTCTGCACGGCCCCTGCTCTGCCAGAGGCCGTCGCAGATGGTGCACGGCCCAGACCGACAGGTTTTAAAGACCTCCAAATGTTTTGTTAAATGGGCAAAAAGCGCTCGTCAACTTTTCAGCATCTCCAACCTTTTCAGCATCAACCAACCCCTCCACCAAGAGCGGTATTCTTTGTGGACTTACCCAAAGGACAGGGAGTCAGGAGCATCACAGATTGGGCTGGGAGGGGTGGTTTTGGGGTGAGCAGTTGCCTGGGGCACCACCTGATGACCCAAAGACTTGGCAGTAGCCTACATTAGGGCTTTCCAAGCTTTTCCATAGCGGGGGCCACCTCCACCGCCTCCCTCAGCCCCGGGGCTGCTGTCTGCTGGAGCTGCCAGCTTGCGCAGGGATGGGCAGCCAGCCTTGACCCATCTCCTTGGGTGGGAACTGCAGCCCAAAACCATGCGAGAAGGGACCTTGCCCTCCACCAAGGCTGCAGGTGGAAGCGATGGGGCTTGCCTGGGGGCCTTCCCTGGGCACAGGCAGGCCTTCATCTCGGCACAGCTGGGCAGCCGGGCAGGGGGAGCGCAGAGCCAACGGAGGAAGGGCTCTGGAAAGCCATCCCTCCTGAGCAGCTCGAGGAAATTCGTATTTCATATTCTGCTCCTTCTCTGCCCACGGAGTTCTTTCTCGTGGTGGTGCGTAGGTGTATGTGAGGGATTTATCCTTTCCCCACTGAATCACTGCAGCACAACATCTTTTCAACCCTTCTGTACAGCAGAAAAGAGCCTCACAGCATTTCTCCTCATTTTCCTCCTTAAGGAGACAGCCAGTGAGCTCCGCAGCCCGACCCCCCCTAGCCCCGGCGGAGGCATAGCTGGGGGAGCGGACACCCCCCCTCCTGCCACCTGGCACCCGAAACCACAGCCCAGCCCGCCCGCAGCCAGCATGAAGGTGCTCAGGATGCTGCCGATTTTTCAGCTGGAAAATCCCTCCGCGCCCAAGGGAAGGAGCAGAGCGGGGTGCCCCGAGCACGGTGTGCTCTCCCCACCGCCTCAGGAGCCCAGATCCAAGCCAAAGTCTTACCAAATCCCAATTACTGCAGCAACGAGCGTTTGCGCTTTAACTAGGGGCCGCTGGAAGACGTTTCATCACCATGTCTGAAACTGGTGTTTGTGTACGAGATTTCTGTATTTTGAAAAGAAAATGTGGAGGAAATGAGTTCTGCAGCTGTTGTCATGGGCAAAGCCATCACCAGGAGGAAAGGCACGGCCACGAGCGGGTGCTTTCCCCGCTGACCCTCATATAAAGACACAGGAGCTTTAGGCAGGTAGCCAGCAATAAAAATTTAAATGACACTGAGTTTTTTTGACTGCATGAGAAAACAGGCACCTCCTGGAATTTCAAATTAACATTAATGACCCTTCTGTAACAGTTGTTTAATCCAACAGTGCTTTCCAACTCACAGCGTTGAGCTCCACAGCACCTTGATGAGACACAATCTGGTGGGCCGGATGCAAGCCTGTGGGCCCTGGCAGGACCATGCCTGTCCAGCATCGCTCTGTTGCTATTGAACTTTAGTCAGTCACTCCTTGGCCTAGATCAAGTTAAAAAAACCCCAAGTATCTAAAGGTTTTCCATTTATACTTGTGTGCAATAAATAATTTGTGCCATGTTCTGCTCCCTCCTTGCACCTTCAAGCCAACAGCGCCTAGCTCCTTCCTTCCTCCTCCCGTTTCCTCTCCCAGAACAGGGGAAGATCACACTGCAAGTGCAGACAAAACCCAGCAAACATTAAGCCATGGGTTCTGATTTCCCACATTTAATCTCCTCTGGGTTGGGAGAAGGGGGCGGGGGGGCAGGACCCTACTCTGATCCCATCAGGCTGAGTGGATTCTCCCTTCTGCTTTGCATCACACCTGACTTCTATGTCATCTCTGCAGCCTGGGTGTTTTGGAAGGTTTTTGGTGGGGTTCCCCAAGACTTCTCTTTGATATTTTTGCTCCCTGGTTTGTTCCTCTTCGCTTTTTATACCCCACCTCCCATTCAGTTTCTGTCCTCCAGCAATGCTTTAGCACTTGACTATCGAGATGTGGGCCACCATCTGGAAAGCACATTGAAACACGGTGGATCACCAAGACAACTGTTGAGGGCAGCCATAGGGCTGGGCAGCGATGCTCTGGCTCCTAATTCCCAAAGAACCCTTGTGCCCGCCCAGTATCACCTCCCAGCAGACCTGCTTTGTGCGCATTCTTGCGCAAGTATCAACACACACAAAAGCAAGAGCGCAGGGCGGGGAGCGGGCACTGAAGAAGAGTGCCACGCTGCAGACCCTGCCGGGGGTTTTAGTTCCTCCCTCTTTTGCCTTGGCCCACTGAAGCCCCGCAGGCTGCGCACGTAACAAGGCCACCCATAAACGAGGATTCAACCACAAGAGCAGGAAAAGGCTTCCTCCAGCGAGAGCTGCAGTTCACGCTACTCCCTCCTCCCCTATCCCCAGAAAATTAACATCTGCTTTTAGAAAACACAATAAA
>VYZM01015081.1:73645-98091 GCA_013398915.1 Dromas ardeola
TCCTTTCCCCACCTATGAGGCTTTTTTTTTTTTTTTTTTTTAAAAGATCCACAGAGAAGTCTAAAAAAGTTATAATGGTCTGAATCACAATTTTTGCAGCCCTGTCCATGCTACTTGGTCTCTTGGGTTTCCTACCAAATGAGTGTTTAGTAATTGTACAGTATATAAACCCATAGTTTTCCCAGTGGAATGGCAGCCTATCATATGGACTCTTCCATACTCTAACTGTCATTTTCTACACTCCTGAACTGTAGGTAGGTATTATGCTGTAAGTGTGTTACACAAAGGCTGCTGAAACCATTGAAAGTGATGTAACAATAGTTAAGTGTCAAGTACGTCCGCTATAATACAGAATCAGGGTCTAGGTCTATCAAATGCTATATCCACATAACATTTTAAACCATGAAATATTATACGCATTTTTCTTTTTTCTACAAATATTGTCGCAAACTTGCTGTTAATTGTGTCACGAGGTTCGCATTCCTAATTCTCCAAGGATTTTCAATTCAAATGTTTAACAACCATATGTACGCTAGGTACACTGAAAGTAGACACTGAAATTTCAAGTAAAATGAACTGTAGCCACATCTACTGGACTCAATACACGTCCCGACATCTAGATTTACTTTGATAAGTTATACAAATACATAATACATTCTTAAATAATGAAGACCCACAATATTAATTTGTGAATCTTCCCATGTTATAAAACCACTTTTACAGGAATGTTTATCCACCTGTATTACTGTTTTAGTTTGCAGTGTCTCTTGCTTTCCTGTTTCCACAGATTACTGTACCAGTTCTTAGGCTTTGGCTATTGAAATCTCTTATTTGAATGAGGCAACACTGGTTATTAAGGCTGGTTTTTTTTTTTTCTCTTGTGAAGTTTCATTCTTTATTATGACACCATTTTCCAGAGCAGAATGACTATCTTGTGTCTTCAGGTTCTGTTTTTATGACCTTCCTTTCTATGTTGTTAAAAGCCGAATGAGGAAAATCCTTTAAAATACCAAGGCCTTCTGCATTAAAAAAAAGAAAAAAAAGAAAAAAAAGATGTTAAAACCACTGCTTGGAAACAAATACATTCTGTTCTTAATTCAAGAAAAAGGTCCATGAACCATATGGATACTAACAGTTGAAGCAATAAATTCTGCCGCCTCCTACTGGGCTTGAACCCAGCTGGGTTAAAACCACCTGAGTTACACTGCAGTGACGACAGAGTAATCACCACTGATTTACTTCAATTTGCCCTGGGAGCGGGGCTTAGTAGAGATGCACTCTTCACTTGCATTTTAAAAGGGAACTGGTAAAAATCCCCAAATAGACAACTGCAAAAAAAGGTGAGCTAAGATTGCAATATACCAAAGTGGAAGATGCAAGATTCTGCCCGGTCTTCAAAACAACTACTTTTGCATCTTTTCTTTCTAATAACCTCTTTCCCATCACATTTTCCAAACTCAAGTAGGATTTTATTATTCCTAAAGTTGTGAGAGTCTCAAAAATTCCTGGCTTTATCTCAGTGCACCAAGTATTAAGCTGAAAACAGTCCTATAGACTTCACAAAGGAATCCTTGCTGTCTTCTATCAAACTTAGAATGAGTTCCTCCCAATGCCAGAGGTAAATGACAAATTTGCCAGTGAGCAGGAAACACAGTTCAAAAAACTTACTGCATGATTTTGTTCACAGAACAGAACAGTGCTAGGTCCTTATAAACCAGAATAAAAAGTCTTTTTATAAAAAAAAGTCTGATTCCTTTATACAGAGTGAAACCACATTATAATTAAACTGCATTAGGACAACGGCACCAGTTCAGTTCAATACTGCTCTCTTAAGACAGACACATGCCAGAACTTGCTTATCAAACCCTAGTTACTGCATCCTTTAAGCTTTTCCCAAATAATATTCAATCTGATTCTAGATTAGCAAGTAACACTTCTCAAAGTTTTGTCTAAAGCCTTGATTTAAAGGTTACACACAAAGCATGCCAGGCTGAGCTACTAGCTTCTTCACTCAGAGACATCATGTATTAGTAAGGTTCGTCACAGGCTTTTTAAGAAATGGTGGGTAGTTTACAATGGACAGGACTAACCCGAAGACTGGGACTTTGCCTCACCACTGGGGTAAAGCCGGATCAAATCACTGCACAGAGGTTTTCCAACATGCTGCTCTCCATCAAGTGAAACGTGCTGCAACTGTCTACTTGGCAGATTTGACATTCGGAGATTCAGTGGTCTTTCACCTGGAAATTGTTCACAGCAAAACACTGATGCATTAAAAGCAAGACAATATTAAAAAAAACAAAGGTAGAGACTTAAAGACATACTAATTCTATCAGCAAAAGCGCATCCTAAATTCCAGCTGCTCAGGGAAGACTTCTAGCAAAACAAGGCTTATGTAAATATGCTGTTTTGCAGACTGTTCCACAGGCACTGCTAGAAAGGGACACTCAGCCATAAAAAAAAAAAAATCTCTCTTATTCTGATCAAAAAACCCTTTGAGATCCTAAAAATTCACACTCCCACTGCAGAATGGATAAACAGTGTAAAGCAACTTGCACTATCAAGAAGAGCTGAACCCACACACCTAATTCTTCCTGTGTGCTTGTGTACCACAGTGCTTGACACAAATGACAGATTGCTACACACAAATGAAAACCTGTTTTAATGCTTAATTATATCAATTCCCCTAATTTCTCCCTCTACTGCTTCTCTTCCCCCCTCCTTAAACAAACTAGCTCTTAAAAAAACAGACAAAAGAACTTCTGTTTGTATTTCTCGTGTTTGTAACATTTTGTCTCATTTCACAACAGTAAAAAAAGAAACCCAACAGAAGCAAAACAAACACTCCTAAAATTAATTCAAGCTAAGGAATAGCCAGTTGGTAAATCAAAGAGATAACCACAAAACTGTAAGCTTTTTGAAGAATAACAAGCTACTAAGAACATCATTAGAATCTGCTTAGTTCTAAGTACATAGCCAGCTCCTCAGGTTTTGTTCCTAGGCTGCTCAAACAGGTAAACAAAGACGGGTACCAGCTACATTATCTGCTTTACTTTCAATTTCCACAGCGCAAGAACACAAACGAAATGCAACATTCTGCTCTATTTTCAAAACTTAGGATAAAGCTAGAGCCAAGTTCTGCTCTCAATAACAGTAGTGCCACCCTACCTTCTTCCCTCCCACGTTATCCATAGGGAAAGCAGTTTGCCCAGATGCATTAAGAGTAACACAGCAGAACCTGACTGTACATCTGATTGCATTATTTAGACTGCAAGCACTTCAGGGCAGAGATCTTGTCTTGTCCATTCAGTGCTCAAGTGTTCTACACTAGATAAATAACACCACTGACAAAGGTTGCATAATATCAAATGCATTTGCTAGCAGCAATGCCATGCCTGGGAGCTACCGTACCTTGTCCATCGGCATTATCTAATGAGATGCCATTGGGGCTGTGCTCTTCTGAGTTTTGTCTGTAACACCCTGTGGAAAGACGTCTCTCTAATGCAGCCTGGTTGCAAAGAAACTCCATCTGTTTTGCCATCACCTTTTCTGACTGCAAATAAAGCAAAAAAAGATTTTCTCTCTATATACATACATATAGTGAGTCAAAACACAGGGAAAAAAACAGTATCAAATCAAAAAGAATAACAGCCTAGATACAGGTTTTGTTGACTCATATGTACAGATGTGTGCTTTACAGTTTCTTCAAAACTATCAAGAAAACAAAATATTTTTGCACCCATGAAGATTTTCATACTGTACCTCTGAGTCACTCAAGAATACTTAAAATGCAAGCTGCTGTAGTTCATCCACGCAGAATTGCAACATTAAATTATCTGCTTCGAAAACACACAAAAAGCACTTTCTGCACTTTAGGATTGCAGGTTACGTGAAGAGAATATCAAGAAAAGGAAAAAATCATGTCTTAATTATCCAGTTAGCTCTGTTCAAATGCATGTCTTCACAAAGTATTCCAAGAGCAATGGCAACATCTGCTAAAAACTTATGCCAAGATTTCACCAGACATCTTGGAATCTTTATTTTAGGAAACAGCACTACACAAGCTTAAAAATCTGCCATTCTGAAAGTGTAGGATGACAGTATGTTTGTGGGGGATAAAGGTGTGAAATGTCTGTCTAGAAGAAGAACAAGACCTATACACCTCTAGAGAGTGAAACTAAACAATGCAGTGCAACGTGGGAGGAATGGCGTCTGAATGTTTGTCATTGACTCTAATGCCAAGAGAATTCTAACTTTCAATATAATCTTGTTCTTGAGAATGTAAATAAGCATCCTGCAAAACTAAGAAGAAAATCACAAGTCAAGAAAGTTGATTTAGAAAAGCCACAATGAGCATAAGAACAGAAAGTGTAAAAACTTAACAGCTGCGATTGATAGGAAAAAATTCATTTCTCTTTCCGGTAATGACGTAATTGTTTCAACTTGTACAGAAGCCTATTAATTGCAGAGGACTTAACTTTTCTTGGGAGAGGATGAAAGCCCTGACTTCCCACGGAAGTCTGCTTACCCAGCATAGTTTAACAATTTACAAATACAATGACAGCGTAACAGACCACCAAAGTCTGAGCTTCTCCAGCACAGCGATGACCCTGACAGCAGGGTAATGACATGACCGGTATTTACTTACTCTGGCTTAGAGCTCATCAGGTTCTGCAGAAGAACACTGATAGCTCAAGCTTGGTCTTGGGAGGTAGGTGAAAAAAGAAACTATTTTCAAATAGTTTTCTTTCAAGTGTGCTTTAACTTTGCTACTCTGTCACTCCTGTTACAACTTTTGAACTGTAAAATAACTTTCTAAAAGAATAAAACATTTCTAACTCATTGTTATTTAATTGGGATAAAACCAAAATTTTAAACTGCAATGACGCTTCTGATCACCACAGAAAAACCTGTAGAGTTGCAGACACATTTAAGCTTAAAATAAATCTCTAGTCCATTGTTATGTAGCAGTGACCAGTGAAAACTTTAAAGCATATACAAGACGAAAATAAGCTTGCAAAAATTAAGTTCATTTAATCACTATGTGACATCAGAAGATGTAGCATAATTGCTTTTTGATGTATCACAATAAACGGATTGTATGACTGTACACTACTTTGCAATAGAAGAAGGTAAAAGACAGGGTAATACATCTAGTTCTCAGAAAACATGAGTGTAACTCCGAAATGTGATCTTACATGAAAATTCGGTGATTACATTTGCCCAAACCAGCTATACAAAATAAACTTGTTACAACTTAGCATAAAATCCCTCCTTGGCAACAACTGGCAGTAGGAGATACGTATTTTGCCTCAAGGCTAGGACACACTACAGAAAAGACAAAGAAAGAATCGGAAACCTGTCTTCATTTATAAAAAGCTTTCTGGATACTTGAAAATACTGCACTTCCATCAGGCTAGATGTTATTTAGAAAGGCAATTTATCCTCTCAGATCCAGAGGCTCACTATTTCCTAAATATATTGGCCTTTCTTCTTATAAGAAATGTCAGAACTGAGGACTCCAAGATCGCCTACTCTATTTCTCAGTAGACTCAGTAACTTGAACTTTCCATTTATAGCTAATAACGCAAGTAACACAGCACATACTGTACCAATAGTACCCTACTTGCTCCCAACAGGCAATCACGTATTTTCAAGCTTACTACACTCGATCTTACCTCCTTGGAACTAACAAGGGTAAAGCTGTAGCACTGTGTCAGAACAGTTTCTGAAGGTAAACCCAAATTAAGAGTGATGCAATCACAGCTAATTTAGGTAGCCTTTGAAAATTGACAGTAATTACTTCAGCCATCAAAACAATACATAAAAATCAACGTACAAAGACATGGCCTCTATTATTCACAGTGTAGTGTAGTTGGTTTACCTGGGAATTAAGAGCTGTTGAGTCTTCACTCTTTCCTTTAGCCAAAGCAAGTGGCATTTTGTCTTGCTGATAGAGCGTCTGGACTGTGTCCTGGAAATCAGGATAACCATCCTGTTGAGCATGAGAAGAAACCAAACACCAAGAAGGATATATTATTGTTTTTTCTTCACCCTCTCTGTATGCTCAAGAGAAAAAAACCAAAAACACATTCCTGAACTTCTGTGAAAATTCTGGACTGCAATTTACATGTTCGTGCTATCCATTTCATTTAAGTTCGCGCATAAAACACACAGCCCCTCTACAACAACTGCTGTATATCTAAAATGGCAAACACAATCACATCTCATCTCTCTCAGTTTCAGGTGAATCCAGACTACTGTTGTCACTGACATTAAACTAGTTTACATTCAGCCTTGCCAGGCAGATTTAGGCCCGGGGTTTCTGTCACTCATTACAGCAGCTTTAGAGATTCTCAAAAATCAAGTCTATATGTAGTTGAGAATAAGGCACAGCGGCTGGATACACTGACAGTGAGAAACGAAGCAAAGCATCCTGAAATTCAATGTATTTCACACAGTACCTATACTAGTATCACAAAATGAAATATCACTATTTTAAAAGCAGGGTAGCAAAGACTTTAAATACTATGGGAAATAATGATTCAATAAGTCTTTCAGTCTCAAATGCTTATGACATGCAAATCTCTTTTGCAGCTTGCATATGTAAAGCAAATAAAGTTCCTGTGAAAGCCTGCCAGACTCCATTAAAATAAATTAATCATCGAAGCAAAGGTTCAAGATGAGAAATTTATCCTGCTTGGCATTATAAAAGGAAAGCTCATGTAAAATAGAGGAACATCCAGAAATGTTTACAACAGCACAGTATAGGTGACTGCTAAAACGTGAGAAGCAGCCAGAGATCTTAAGACAGACCCCAAACCTGAAAACAGTGACATCTGTCACTGAGGATCCGTAGACCCAGGTATCAAAAGTACACCAAATCAGGCATATCTTCCTTGTGGATTCTAGAGGCACGTGCATGTAAATAACATTTTTGATAATAGCTGGACAGATTACAGCCCAAGAACAAGAAAAGTGATCTTTCAGAAAAACCACAGGGGAGGGACTACAAGGTCCATGTCATTGTCAGGCTGCCCGCAGGGAGATGGTTAGACCTGCGTCAGGTGGCCAGACCCTTAGTGCAACATAATGTCAATAAAGCTATTCTTTATGCTCAGGAAAAAAATAAGTCTGAACACTGCATATTGCTTTTATCCACCCAACATACTCCCTCAGGGTAAAAATATGCAAAATTTCATAACCAGGTAAATTGCCACAAAACCTCATCCTCTAGAAACAAAGGCTTTGCAGCACACTTCCATGAGCACTGACCATTTTCGTAGTTAGACCTGAATTTGTTTGGAAGACCTGATTATGTGTAGGAAGATGAGAAACTGAATACACAAAAACCTATCACTCAGGATTCTATTTTTGCAACAAAACAGGTAACACGGCTCTTTACAACGCATCTGTGATCGCCTGCCAATACAAAACCAAAGGCTGTTTCCCAAAAGCGGGGCCAGCTGCCCGTTGCTGCCTTTTGCCGTGACTGTCACCCATACGTCACACAGACAGCTCTCGGATGACCTTCCCGGAGCCCTTCCCCACCGCCGGCTGTTCTCCTCCCCGCCGCCCCTGGGTGAGGGCTGAGGAGGAGCCGCTGGGCCAGGCAGGACCAGGTTTGTCCGGCAGCTCCTTCTCCCTCTGCGGTCAGAAGGGCCTGCTGCGTGCAGTGCAGCATTTGTGTTTTGCCACGCTGCTGCTCGGTTGTTTTTCAAGCGGCTTCGTGCAGCAGATGTTCTCAGTCCCACATGTGCTTTTTCGCTCCCTCTAATGACATTTTTCCTATGCAAACAGTAGCTTCTACTGCTTTTGCTGTTTTTATGAAAAAACACAAATCCTACACTTCGACTGGTTTTCTTTTCAACCTCCTCAGCAATGGTGGAGGTGGGCCTTTTCTCTCCTCTCCCTCCACCTGTACCGGCACCGAGGGAAGACGCTTGCTCCCAGCCTCCGCTCAGGTCTTCCTGCCTGTGCCCCCCGACTCCCATTGAGCTTTGTGAAATCAGCTTTTGCAAGCTCTCCCCACCCCTCTTGCCAACTGTCCTTTATACCACAGACGGCAAGAATATTTTAAAAACTCTCTTTCTTTGCTGTCTTGGCTGTTCGCACCGACTCTGAAGGGGAACCTCATCAACCCAACGCAAAGCAGCAGCCATGATGAGCGGCCTCTCCCTCCATGACTTCTGCGTGATATACCCCTGACTTGTTTTGCTTTCTAAACTGGTGCCACAACAGCTCATCGCTTTGAGTGATGCTGGTACTGAGTCACGGCAGATGACAAAATAAGGGGTCCCCCCGCCCCTCAACACCTATGCAGGAGGGAACCCTGCTCTGCAGGAGGATGCGCCATTTCCATCCCTATTCTCCTGTCCTGCTCTTTGTCCAGTGCAGATTTAGGAAGGACAATCCTTTTTTTATAATCTGCTTCCAAATCCCAATTCACTCCATTCCCTTTTTCACTGCCTCCACGCCTTTAGTCTGTCATTTGCCTGGAATTTTTTCCCTTCTCCGCTCTACACTTCACTCCCACAGCTCGCCCACCCACTCTACGAATAAGAGGGGGAGAGCTCGCAGGGGAAGAGAAAGGCTTTTACAGGTAATTTGATGTAATTCATGGCATATTGTTTCTTTGTAATGCTTGTGTGAGTTTCATATTCACGAAGAGGATAAATTTGCAATGGTGGCTGTAACCTGGCGATGTTGCAGCTTGCACAAACAGCTCTGCTCAGGGATGACCTTCAGAGTCTCTCTAGAGTTTTTTTTAAGTGTTATTACATATCAGGAAATTAACTCTTTTTTTTTTTTTTTNACATTTTTTTTTTTTTTTTTTTTTTTTTTTTAAGGTAATCTTTTACACAATGCAAACAGGGTGTGAAGCCTTTCCAAATTCAAGCACTAGCATTTTAGACCATGCTTTGCAGAGACATTAATGACTAACGGGTAAAGGAATGGTGAATCAAAATACAGAGTTCAGCCTTAAAACAGAAACCAAAAAAAAAAAGGAAAGACAAAAAAAAAAAGAGCTAGTTACAACAAAAAAAATCACCCATGTTCAGATGCTCTGCATATTAGCATGACAGTGAGCTAAAGAGCCACAATTAAGCATTACAACTTTAAAAACAGGAAAAAGAATTCTTACCCAGAACAGAAAAAAAACTGCAGCATTTGCTACCGTTTTCATGTTTACATCCACTTCTCTAAAAATAAACAACCCCCCCCCAAAGTACTACTCAGAAAGGACTTTTTTTTTTTTTTCAAAATGCAAGCCCCAAGAACCAAAAACACGACATGTAAAAGTGATCTACTGTGTAGTACAGCATCCTTTTTTAATATCTTTGAAGAAAAGTCCACGATTTACAGTGTACCTCAGAATTATAATGCACTGCAACAATGGTTTACGCTGTAGAAGACTCCCAAATTTGTATGGAAAAAGACGTTCATGCTGATAACAACACTGTTCATTTCAAAATTAATAAGGCTATCAAATGAATTATTTCATAAGCTATATTTTTTTAATTTCTTATTGGGGAAAAAAAGTCGTATTTCTGAAATAGTAATTTGTACAGTTAGGACATGAAATTTTCACAAGCATTTTAAAATATGACTGGTAATTTTAGATAAAAAGAAAACCAAGTAAACATCCGTTCTCAGAACTACTGAACTAAAAAGTGCCTAGAGAACGCAGGTCTTCCAGACTCTTAAGATTTCACCATGCAGAAAATGAGAGAATGCACATTCCCTAAAGCTGCCCAAATTTCCAGCTCTCCAAAACACATAAAGTTTCAGCCTGTATTTTTCAGGATTTTAATTTTACTTTTTCATTCAATGAAGATCCTGTGGAAAAAAGCACCTCCCTTGCAGTGTGTCATTTTAGATACTTGCTCATCAACAATTATTACTGAATGAAGGAAAAACTTCCTAATGCTGAAATCTAATATATTAGTCAGTGAACTATTTCAAGCAGAGGAGCGGCAGCTCCCCACCAGCTCTTATAAATTAGGACTACACTGGACAAAAGACAGGAGACTCAAGCAACCATCCTGCAACGTGTTGGTCAAGGCGGGTAACGATGAAGGTGAACACAATCATTTAACATAGCTTTTCCCTGCTCTTTTTTGTGGATCGAAGAACCAGCATAGGTCAAAGCAAATCCTAAGACACGGATATGACATTACTGACATCACCAAGGCTAGCAGTAAATCCTCAGTGCACATGTATATTTTGTATTATGTAAACTCAAACTACAACGGTACGCAGACTGATGGAACTTAATAAATAAAAAAAATAAAATGAACTCCTCTATAGCTATTCATAAGTGCCTTTTCAAAACTAACTGCTCTCACTGGGGTTTGCTTCACAGGAAAAGCCGTTGTACAGGTAACTAAGTCTCGCACTACTGAAAAAAATGAAAGCCTTGCATTTACTGCATCATTTATCACAGAATGAGTTATGTATGAGAAAAGCACTCCAGAATACGTTGCAACTTTCCTCTACAGTTAAAGAATATATCGCATATCCGTGTCACATACAAATCTAGCTCAGGCCTAGCTTGCCTTTTAATGCATATTTAACCTACACCTTTTGGAGTAAAAAGTACAATAAAAAAACCTCACAACACTAAGGATGAATTAGATACCCACGAAACAGTAACTTGTTTAAAAAATAAATTAAAAAGGAGGATCTGCTATTCCTATGAGGTATATAGGTATACATACTTAATTTATTATTTAATTTTTTTTAAATTAAAAGTGACTTTTTAAAAGGCCTCAAATTTACTTTCCAGCAGCGGTAACTGAAAAATATGTTAGGAGTTTCTTGTTAGGAGAAACTGCTCCTAACAAGAAACTCCCAGCATCTCCCTAAGCAACATCTTGCGCAGGTGTATACATTAGCCATGTATACAAGTGCTTTTTACAGAAAATAATCACAAAACCTGTAAATTAATATCTACAGGCACAACAGTTTGTCAGCTTTTAACTTTTCAATATGATCAATGGAGACTGTCAAGACCCGCCCGGATGCAGTCCTGAGTAATGTGCTCTAGGCAATCCTGCTTCAGCAGATATCTACAGAGGTCCTTTCCAACTCTGAAATTCCATGATTCCGTGATCAGTTTTATAATTTATAGCATAATCAGAGACGGCAAGTATTCCGCCATCAATCCTTATCCAGAACTCTGGATTCTGGACACAATCAAAAGGAAGACTCTAGCTAATTAAGAAAACCTCACTCCACACTGACTTAAAAACAGGAGGCCTTATGGAAAGGCATCCTATAGCGGTTGAGCTTATTCCACTACAGGAAGTCAGTAAGTCCCACTCCTCCCCCTCCTACTCACTCAAGAGTGCAAAACCCTGACAGTAACTTTACCATGAAGCAAATCCTACTCTTTACCCTTGTTCCTACAGGTTTCTCCATCGAGCAGAAGGCATTTGCAGAGACAGTGGTGATGTTCTCCCCCTCTCTCTCTCACACCCATCAACTGTCTGTCAAATGTTTTTTTGACAAATTTCCTTAAGACAGATCCCTTCAAAACAAAAGTGAATTTTAGCATGCATAGGTCAAAATACAGGAGTCACAATACTGTACCTCTATCTTGATTCTCTTTGGTGACAGCTCATCCCTTTCTCCACATTTAGATCTAGAAGAGAAGACACATACACTATCAGTGAACAGCACATTAACCCTGACCATCAGAAATAATCATGAAAAACAGACTCAAGGAAAAAAAAAAAAAATCAAGGAAGAACAAGTGAGATGCACAGAAAAAGCCTTCAATTCACTTGGGCTTGGCAGTAAATGTCACTCAAATATAGAGGAATACAAGGGCCTTGTGTGCTTTTCAAAAAGTGTTAAGAGACTCACGCGCTTTTCTTCCTAACAGAAAGGAAAGCGACCTGAGCACAGAAAATTACAGAAATGCCTTTGGCATTGCTTACCCAGAACGGATGTGTATTTACATTAATCACTATGGAAGAAAGGGGAGCAAAGGAAAACCATAAAAAGCTCCTAGAAGTGTAAGAAAATGTATTTTGAAAGGATATTGTATTACACATATTTAAAAACAATATATAGAAAGTATCAAGACTTTCAATAATATTTATTCATTCTGATGTTTTAATTGTCTTTAAAAGCTGTTAAGCCTTTGTTACTTTTTCATCAGGGCAGTTAAATTAACAGAACAGTAACAACAAAAATTAGGACTAGCTTCAATTCTTTTAGAGCAAGTTTTAAGTCACCCCCTATGATCTTATCTTTTTCATTCTCTAGAAACTAACAAGCCAAATCTGTATATGGAAAAAAATAATTGATACATTAAGCAACTTTGGCTACTCTCCCTATTTACATTAACCTTGGAATACACAAATGCCTCCAATACTTGAAATTGCCAGCCTTTCAGATGTCTCTCAACATGCACTATCATTGCAAAATCTGGAAAACTAGAGAGCAAATAAAAAGGTAATTCAAGACAGCTAAATCTTAGCAGTTTAAAAGCTTCACGACTTAAATAGCATTTTCCTACCCTCCTCAGAAGAGCATTTTGCTAGCTAAAGAGCAAGAAGAAAGTGTCTCTAGTGCTTCAAAAGAAATGCTATCAGACCGATTAGCTCCCTGAAAGTAAAGGTCCTTTGAGTTAATTAAAATCTTACTTGGTGGTCCTGTAAGTATACTTGTATGTAACTTCTCGAGAGATTTGCCGAGCTAGTGCGAAGAGTTCATCTCTCCTGGTCAACAACGCGTTATCTTTTACACACAGCTGAGCGGCTGCTTCATTAACTGTTAGCTGAAAATTAAACACAAAACCAGGGATTTATGATTTTGCATACTTTTACCCATTGTGCTTGTAAAAGTACCTGTTCTTCTTAAATAATAAAAAAATTTCAGTGGCAAGTAAAATTACCTATAATTGTATACTAAACCCTGGAGGGTTTCTTCTATTTTATACCCTTACCAAGCCAGGTAAGCCTCTGGGAAGAGAAAAGATATAAATGTAGTTGGTGCATTTAATGTCCTTTAAAGTAAAACATTATTGTAAGACTGCCTCAATGTGCGCTGCTTGTGCCTTATCCCAGCATTAATTAAATCTCAGTATAAAACAGTAGCACTGAACGTTCACAGTGTTTGGCTCCCAAAGCCTGGTTTACAGGGAATACTATTTTTATAAACGCAATATGCCCAGGACTCGGGGGGGGGGAGAAAAAAAAAAAAAAAAAAAAAACACAAAAAAAACCTGACAGTGTGGGTACAGATGGCTTTCCCTGGTGAATGCAGCATAAATTCTGTAGAAGGTGATGGTTTAAGAAACGATTAAACTTTTTTTAGCTATGTTTCTCACCCTCATGTTTGTGAAGACTATCTTCAGACATGAATCAAATGTAACTTGTAACAAGGATGTTTTCCTCAGCCTGCCGGGACACATTCTAGTGCCTCTGCTGCTGACAATAGTTTCATAAAGAGGGGAAAAAACCCACTTTAAAGTTAAGGCTCAAAATGGTTTCACAATGCTCTTCAGAAGCCCATAGGAAGTGGTGATACTGTCATGAATTATACCAGCTTAACAATAGCACTGTCTGAAAAACCTATGGTCAACAGTGTGGACAAACAACAAAAATATTAATGCAATGAGAGACATTGAAACTGAGACGCTGGAGAGAAGATTCCCCACTCCTTCGACAGCAAGCAGGGGCTGAAGAGACATTTTCACCTCTTCCTCAGCTGAAGGAGAGCCAGCATTTGTAATGAGGTGTAACAGCAAGAGGCCAACTGAACACTACAGGTATTTTTGGTATTTTTCCCAAGTGCCCACGACTCTTCTACTCTGTATTTCTGGAAATTAAGCTGCTTTGAATGGGCTTGGCTTCTTGCAAATGAGCACAACCTAAGCTTTGCTACTACTGTCAACAGTATGTTCTGTATCTGTCTCAGGCTAGTGAATATTACCAAGCAGCTAGGTTTTCACAGCACGGTCAGCATATTCATGATGGATTGACATGTGCCATCCCCAAACCTTGATCTGGCAAGTGCAAAGAACAGCCGCAGTTCAGCACACAAGGTCATGTGGCTGAAGATGGGCAGGACTGCACATGCGTAGCCTCAGACACCAAAAACACTGCTCCTACAAGAAGCACTTTTCATGGAAGAGGACGGAAGGTGAAGCTGAGGACGGACCAGCAGGTCTGCAGTTAAATAGCGTCTCTTGGGAGAAGATGAAGAAACTCGCTGCTTTACCCCACTGTCTACCACACTGCAGAACATCGCTTGTGAATTAAATCACAGAGGCCAGCACCTCAGCCGCAACACAGCACGCTCCATCCCTGAAGGATGGAAGCTGTCATAAGACATGAACATGCAACCATGCTGTCCTTCGCCACAGTGCTCAATGTCATCCAAATTAGAAAAAAATTATATTTTGCCTAATGTGACACTTGTTCTCCCTGGAGGTTGAAAAAATAAAAACATGAAAAAAACAAAAACATGTATCAGAAGAGCTGAGATTCTCTCAGCAGCCTGTGCCCATGGAGTATTTCTAGTAAAACCTCACACAGACCTGCTGTTCCTAATATTTCATAAGCATTTTTTCCTGTGTTTAGCATAAAAGCCTCTGATCCGAGTGGGGCATTTCCTGCAATACCTGAATACTAATCAGAGTGCAAACATGTCTTTAACAGGCAAACTAGGTATGTTGCTTGATCCTTTAGTCTCTATACAGACCAAAAAAATAATGAAAATCTCACAGAGATCAGATGTACAAGGGTGGAAAGTTCAGGTTTAATCTGTGAAACATCTCTAGGCTACTATGTTCCTACAAAACAATGTACAAAAATAACAAACTATTACCCCTGAGACAGGAACAGTTGTTCTACAATGTCTATCTTTTCAGAAAAAAACACAGGGGAAAAAAAACAGATACAAAAATAAAAGATTAATACAACACTGATGAAAAGAATTACCATCCAAAGCAGGCATTAAGTTCTGTAACAGTGATAGCTATTACTTTGCTGAGGATGAATAATATGGCTAATGCTTACAAAATAATTCAAGATGCTTTTTTATCCCTCAATAAAGTGTTGAAAGGTTGCAAAGAGCTGAAATGACTGAAAACGCTTTGGGTAGTTATAGGCAAATGCTGTTTATCCTAATATATGAGAAAAGCCAAATGTTTGTTTGTTTGTTTTTCCTGGTTTCTTCTTTCAGGTCACATCCAGACTTACTGAAGTGCATCATGGCTTCCTGCCTTTTCAGGAGGCATAATACTAGGCACAGAAAGCATTGCATGCCTAAAAATAAAGATTCTGTTTGCTGGGAGCCTTAATGACATGGAGCAGCACATAACCATACCGGCTCTACAGAGAGGGATGGGTATATTCCCATCTGATGGGGTTCATAGATTCCCCCACTAAAAAAAAGCATAATTAAATACCAAGCCCTACTGTTTTGGTGAGTCAGCAAAAGAAAAGGAAAAGACCTAGCTAGACAGAATTTATTACTTGCCTTTCTTATTCCTGTTTCTCAGACTATTAAACAGGATTTTTTTCAGTTTTATAGGTACCAAGGCAAGCACTGAAATATTAACATGCAAATTACAAATCTGACTCAAACGTGCCTGGGTCACCAAGTTCAAGGGCATGCCTCGTACTCATCCCTCCTCCAGTCCAACTTTAAACATAAAGTGCTCTCCGTGCTTGAAAAGCTGTGTAATACCGAGACAACAGGATGCATTAAGGACGGTACGCTTATTAGTTTTGAAACACCTTTGAAAGATTCCGCATCAGATTTTAGGCTAGATCAGTGCCCTATGCAAACAGTCCTACCAATAGCACACGCTTCCAAACCAGCTCAGAGTCTACAGCTCTCACGGGTCTCTAATGGCTGCTCAGGCCCTCTGAGACACTCCAGTGTTCATACTGAAACAGAGAATATTCTCACTGATTCGACACCAAATAATTCCATCAAGTTTGAGTTTAATTTGCATGCAACTCCACTCTGCTTGAGGAGACAGATACCCTGATCTTTACATTAAGAAGCTAACCCCTACTTAAGCTTTTTAAATTCATAGTGAAGTTTATTCAGCTGTTCATTGCCAGCTGCAAGGAGAAACCTTGAACTGCGAGGCAGAATGACAGCCTTGGAATGTACTAACACGTGCTGAAACAGTCTCTGGACAAGCAGAAACTTACCTCCCTGGTTGTTTAAGGTCCTTCCTTCTGAGCAGCAAATTGTTTAAGTCATCAGAAACAAAAATCTACTGAAGTTCAGCTTACAAAAGGCAAACTCTGGTTTAGCAGATTTTAAACAAAAAAATGCTCTCATTGCTACTATTTGTATATTTTCTGCTTTAAAATGAAAATGGAGAGAAAACTGTTCAAGACAAAACTTTGTAAAATCCGGCCTCTTTAAGCAAACAATAAACCAATTCTGAGCAAATTCTTCTTGCTTGCATGTGTGCAGTTCCCATCAAGTTCAGTGAGGCCCCATATGCGTAAGTGAGGCATAAGTCGACCGCATACTCCTTTGATCTTGTGCCCTTAATCATAATAGCGATAGAAATATTTCCTAAAGCCAAACCATGCTCTCATTCCATTTTTAAACATCGTTTTACAATGATGTAGTAAAGATCTGTAGTGCAGTACTAAAAAAAAATAAAGGCGGCAGAGCAGTCATCCTTTCTTCCAGTTCTTTGCTAGGCTGCTCCTTCAAACTACCACCCCACTATTCACTCCTCCAGCTTCGTAGAGCTGCTCCTGAGGCTACCACACGCCTGATACAAAAGCTGGCCCTGGCGCCCACCTCCCATTACACTGCTGGATGCCAGGAAATTATCCTTCAAGAAGTCTGCCCAGATTTCCGCCTATTTTCTGCAGCCGCTACACCACAGAGAGACTGCGAAAACGCACAGCTTGATTGCCTCCATCCTCAGGTGGGGAGAACCCCCTTTATCCAAATCCTGACTCTGCAGCAATGTACACAGGGCATCTATACAATTAATACTTTCAAATCCTGCCTCCATCTCATATGCAACTTCTTCTGTTACGGTAGAGACTTCCGCAAGGTCAGGGGAGTAAGAAGAGATCTGTTCTTGCACACTGGATGAATTCATAGATTGTAAGTGTTCAACATAAAGCCACAAAGCATGTAAGCGAAAGCTGAACAACTAAAACTCTGTGGTAGAAATGCAGCTGACTACTGACAAGTTCCCTTGGAAGTGTCTCCCCAGTCTGTAGTAAAAGCCCTAGTGGAGTCACTGCTGGTGATGTGCAGTTGCCTTATAAATGTAAATACATAAACAAAAATGTAAAGAAATACACCTAGTCTCCTTCCGCCCTTCTACTCAGAACCATAAAGAGAACCTAGCCTTATGCTACGGATCACACACCTACAAAACTTCCCCTTGAAGCGAAAAAAGGCTAAAGCCAGTACAGTTTTTTTGGCACTCCTGTAATATAAACATTGCCTTTCCTTTTGGGAGCTAAGCCTTACATGCCAAATTTTAGATCCAACTGAAATTTTGCAATCACTGTTAACTGTGAAAATGCTGATGCAGCATTCATATCAACAGCATTTTGGCACTGCTTTGAATTAATGTTTGTTCTCCTCTTGTACTGTACTTTGGCACTAGGGAACTATTCCCCATACAGACACACCTATTGCGTTACAACATATGCAGTGTGAGCCTCAAGAATGCCAGAAGAGAAGCGAAGGAGGCCCGCGTGGACTTTTAAGGACAAGAGGGAAGAGATGCTACGCAGGTATTAAAGGACTAACCTTCAAATTACAGCCACCCATCTATACTGTAGAGGGTCCTTTCCCTTCCACCTCACATAGTCTGCACTTCACTTGACCAGCTTAAGACTACTGTGTCCAAAAAACCCTGCAGGTTGTATAAGTAAGCTTCATCCCAATTCAAACACAAAAAAAATCCCACCCCACCGGGTTTAGAGACTTCATCAGGAGAATCCTTTTTACCTCGAGGGCACAAGCTACACAGCAGGGTCTGGAGAAGAGGGAAGACAGCAGAGGGCAGTAACCAAGCCAGGTGATCCTGTTACCAGACACAAGCAATTTTAGTTACTAATCTTCCAAACTATCTGTCTACTCTCAAAGCTGCAAGGGAACATCAAGACAGGACTGCTTTTAAAAAGTGCCAAATGCCTAGAATCCCAAGGGCCACACTCAGTTCAACACTGGTTTGCTATTTCAGTGCCAAACTGTTTAAACCCTCTGTCTGACAGGCCGCACCAGTGACGTCAGCTCAGAGCAGTCTGATGACACCAAGTTGAAGTCATCAGCACGTGCATGCACACACCCACCCAAGAAAGGGTACTTCTACTGCACCCAAGATTTCCATCCCAGGGCAGGACTGCCTACAGCTCCTGTAAGACATGCAACTCTCGTCACCCGGCGAGAACTGCCCGTACAAAAAGAGTACCCTGTGAACAACACCTCATAAAAGGTGTAGCAACAGGGGAGGAAGCCCACTGTCGCTCAAGGTATATTACCTCGTGGAGGGTGAGATGCTTGCCATCCTTTCTTTTCGAGTCAAATCTGCCATATATTGCACTGTACTTCCTGATTTCCTCCTCTTTGTGAGGGTCCTCGTCACTCATCTCAAAGATGTGACCAATCATCTTTGCCAGTTTCTTATTTGTTTTCAGTAACTCCTTGACTTCATTGGAGTCACTTTTGGGCAGGGAGGGAACCATACGTTCTACGCATTCAGCAACTGACAGAGCAGCAGCGGCATCCAGCGTCTCACTGTTTTCCTTTGGTGAAGCCGGAGAGCCGAGGTCAGCCGGGGAAAGGCTATGTTCGCTCTCTGTGGTGTGGTGTCCTTGCCAGAGTCTCGGTTCACTGCCGCTCTGCAGCGATAAGTTTCCCACCACGTCGGATTTGCTTGCGCCCACGCTTTGCACGCACGTCGTGGCAGCACATTTTGGAATCTTCAGGTGAGGCTCTCTGGTGCTGCTGTTCCTTTCGTAACTGCTGCAGGATATCCCCAGCCATGCAGGAGACCCTTCCGGCAGCTTATATATTGGAATGCTGCTGACCGGTAAGGAGGTGAGAGGCTGGTTAAAAAGACCAGGGTTTGTGACCCAGTCCCTCAAAGCCTTCTGCAGCCTTCGGACATGAAGGGGCTTGCTAGCCATGCCTACGAGAGCCATTATCTCCAAAAACTCCTCTTCACCTGCTTCACAGAGCTGCTGGACATCATCGCCACCCTGCTGAATAAAGGCATCGAAGTAGAATAAGAGATTTGCTTTTTGTAGTATTCGATACAGCTGCAATTCCCCAAGGGTTCTGGGTAGAGCTGACGCCATCACGGATGACAGTACCTGCAAAGAGCAAAAACAGAGAGAAGATGAGCACCAGAACGCCGACATCCAGATGCATTCCCTCCACCGTCCATCCTTCTGTTAAGGCTGTCAACTCGGAGGATTCCTGTCTCTCATTACAAGAGCACCTATGGAAAAGAAAAAAGGGACGATAGCTCTGGTTTTTCACTAGTTAACTTAATGGAAACATTTGTGAAAAAACAAATCAGCAGATACTTGCAATGCACCTACAAAAAAGATGATTCAAACATGAAGCCAGCTTGTTTTCAGCATTCCCACTTCATGTTTGTTCCCAAGAATGTCATTCAATATTGCTCACTGCTTCTACTTGACTCTCTTTTATATTTTCAGATCAAAATTATCACAAAACACTCCAAAGAATTACTGAATACGTGATCCCCTGAAGAAAAAAAGCTCATCAGTTTCGATTCTCCCTAATTCCACATCTTTTCCCCCACAGCAGTGTGAAGGACTTTAAAAGGAAAGCAAAGAAGAAAAGTGCTTCACAGAACCCGTGAGGATTAATGAAGCTGGATCAGCAAAAGGGTGTTTCAGAACCAAGTACTTCTACAGTTTCCCCCATTTCACAGAAAAAGGATCTAGTGCCTCTGCTGATCTTAATTATGGCAGCAACATCCACAGACAAAGCAAAAATACTGATGGATTCCAACACATTTAGTTTAAAAACATTATTTTGAATTCACCTGCCCGCTGCATGTGCTAACAGGCCTGCACGTCATTGATATTTATGACATGAAATACTACTCGGCAATACAGCAATTGCGCTTTAAGGGCTCCCAACAGACAAACTGCAGCAGTATTCTACCCTTATGGCTGCAGAAAAAACATTTGCACAAGTTCAACTTCATAAAACCCGTTATCCAGTTAGCCTGCAAATAATAAACTCCTCAGAGAATTCTAAGATCTCACATAACGCACATACCTCTTCACTCTATGATGGCTTTCACAACTACAAGCGGATAATTTCCAGTATTACGCTAAACCACCAATCAATAAGGTCTAAAGCATGTAATTTACGGTTGGTTGGAAAAGTAACAGAACTAAAACATGGAGCTGGTCTGCTAACATAACTCTAGCTCTACTATCACATTTTACTTTAAAAAAAAACGCACAGTAGAAACCTAAAAGTCAGCACTTACTGAACAATTTGCACACATTGGGGGGAAACTATTTTAATAACGTGCAAACCCTCTCCCCCCAAAACTCTGATGCAAGAATATATGTATGCTTAGGGGCACTGGGTGACTGATAATCAAAAGTAAAACTGAAGCAGAAATTATTTTTACAATATGCACTTTGGCATATTGGGGTTTTATAACATGCGCTTTTTCTTCAGCAACTCAAAATAAATGTACAGATGTAACAAACACAACTCAACTGCTGTTCAGGGGGCATCTGAAAGATCAGGCTTTTGCTACAAAACTTTGATTAAACTCTACCAGAAAAAAAATAAAATTAGGAGGCAAACAGAAACCTTACAAAAATATATGACAGGAACAGGATACCTACAACCAGTCTCTTCAGGAAGAAAAGCCCCAGAAAAAAAAACACAAAAAGTACAAAAAACCCCAAACCACCAGCTGCATGTATCATTCTTTGTATGCTGGTATTTGTAAAACAGATTGGACAGCAAAAGCCGTTTAGATCTGAGCAGCCACCTCAAGGAGCTGCTGGTGAGCTCAAGAGCTAATAAACTGCACACTTTGGAACTCGGGGTGAAACTGGAAACATTTAAGAGCTACGTATTTTAGAAATACACGTTAGCTTTCAAAAATAATAGTTACTTGCAGAAAAACAATTAAGTACTGTCTATGCTCAAAGATGTGGAAATGAAATGAAAATTAGGAAGTTCTTAGAAAAATCTTCCCATTCCATACAAACTTTGACAAGACAAACAAAACTAACAGCTTATGGTTTAGTGGCATTTCAGTAAACTGTTCCTACCCTCCCATTCCAAATGATGTTGACTTTCTACCATCAATACCACAAATTAACTTATGTAACTGTTACAAGAATACCCATTTGCTCTGAAAGTCATCCATCTTGGCACAAAATCTACATAAATCTACATAAACGGACTTTATGCAGAGAGCTAAATTGAATCCAGGGGAGGACGGTGGCAGTGAAATTACACACAGCCCAAGAGCTGCAGGCAAGGCACAGAGCTCATTTTTCCAGCCCACAGGCTGGAAGAGCAGCAACAGTCCATGAGCAGCCTTCACCTAGAGGCTTCTAATCAACAAATCTCCTCATGACAGATAAAACTGGATTAATATGTACTATGGAGGCGTCAGTAGCGAGTCCACAGTTCAGACTGCATTGAGATTTGCATTTAAAGCAAGACTGAAACCCCTTTGTTTTGTACTTTAAAGACAAATTCTGTTTTCCAAATTTAGTACAGTAACTCCTGAGAGGGCCACGCACATTTTCCATTTAAGATCGCTACCAATTTCTGCATTACGTTTCCAAACACTTCTCCTTTTGACCTCTCTTCTCCTCTCATTAAACCGAGTTTGTTCCGCATTCACCTCAACGACATCCCAAGTATTTCTAAACTTTTATAAGGGGAAGACTACCTCCCCTTCCCGAGACAGCCTCGCCACGCCACCAGCTACGCTGCTTTTCCAGACATTACCGGTCCACTCCACTGGTTTGGCTCAGCTCACAGCCTACAAAGCCAGGACAGCAGGTAAGCTAGTCAACCTGGAGGAGTAAGACGAGGCTTAGGAGGAGGACAAGCAACAGACAAGGTTTGCTGAGAAAGCAGCGCAGCACTGCCGGAATGAGAAGAGACCGTTAACCCAAAGGACACATGGCATTGTTGTTGCTGCCTGGCTTTGCTTACCTACCCAGCTACGGCAAAGCCGTGCTAAGCACACCCGCTCAAGTCTCAGCACCACACATCTTTCAGGTGACCTTTAAATTGCATCTAAGACATGTAAAGTACTGCTTTCCATCACTGCTGTTCTCATTTCTTAGTGCAGCTGGGGCCGTGCTTTTGGGGCAAAGGGTGAGCACGAGAAGCGGTTACGCAACGAGAAGACACGGGTCGAGCTCACAGCTGGGAGACTCGAGTATGCAGCCATATCACCAGGGAGAGCACCTCGGGTAAAACACTGGGGCACCGCGCGTGTTCCCCCTCTTCCACAGCCTGCTCAATGAGCCTTAGGCGCTCTGATCTGTGATCCCAAACAAACACAGTTCAGGAGTAACAGCCTGGTAATGTCCTCTGGCAAACCCCAAGAAGCTCACCAGAATGATCTACTGCCTTAGAAGCAAGCAAGTAAATCTTCTAAGGTATGGCCAACTGCAAACCCTTTTATGGCAAAAGGCAGGAATGCGAAGCTGGCATGGGAAGGTCTGCAGAAATAAATGAACGCAGTGATGGCAGTTGAGCTGCTGCTTCTCCCCCTTCTTTACTCATCGTCCATACCAGTAAGGAGTGTGGGAACACAAGGGGAAAAGCAGCCGTCTTTTACATTTTACACATATAGAACGAACAAAGAAACCAGGAAATTCCCCACCACAGACAAAAGCTGTTTAAAATACATGCAAGGTTGCATAGTGTTATGGCCACAGAAGAACCAGGCAATCACAAGTTAGATTTTTCACTCAGCCTTTGCAACCCACAGCCGTGTGTTCTCATCTTCCACATTACCTCATCCACAGCCTCCCACCCCACACGCCATGCCCTCCTCTCCAAACGCTGGATGTCACCTTAACTCTGACCACAAACATAACTCCTGGAAAAAAGGAAAACAACAACCACAGAGACACCACAGAGCACTACTAAGTATTTGTAAACAATCAGTGTAGGAATCGCAACCTATTCCTGCAACCGGCTCCCTCTATCAAGACAACCGGCGGTGGCAGCAGCCCAGCTCAACATCTTTAAGCAATGGAAAACACCCGTTTCTTCCCGTTCTGCCTGGTCCGAGTTCGGAGCCGCACGCTTCCCGGAGGTGGCAGGAAGATACGCGGCTGCAGCGAGCAGGTGGTGGGTGTGGGTGAGGGATTGGGAGAAGGAAAACGCGGGAGTTGGGGGATGTAAGCACGGGGCAACGATTTTGCTAGCGCTCTTCCTGCTTTTTAAGATTGCACTACAAGTAAGTGCAATTGAGCAACCCTAACTCATTTTTAGAGATTTTTATTTCAGGTGTCAGATTACATTTGAGCTGTCACCAATTAAATTAGGAATACTCATAAGGAGAAAGTGTGAAACATCACATTCCTGTATTTTAGGAAAAAGTGATTATTTCATAATATATCTTGATCACTTTGGGCGTTTTGAAAAGTCTCTGAAGACAAACCGGATTTGGATTTGAGAGCTGGCTGCTTTGCATATTCATTACATTTTTGCAGCGTTTCCAAAGGACTTTTTAGCAGGAGAAGAAAATTACATGTAGCTGCAGAAGCGAGACTTCACAAATTAAAAAGTCTTGTCTAGCTCCGAGATGTGCCAAAATACAACCTATTAAGTGAGCTTCACATTCAAATACAGATGCGTATCTCGCCGCAACTAATAAGAAACTTGAAACGTGCAAAAAAAAAAAACCAACCAAAACCGCGAAAGGAATGGGGAAAAAAAAAAAAAAGAAGCCCAAATACTTCACGATTCCCACCCGATCGGTGCGAGCGTCCCACCCGAGCCCGGCCCGGGGAGGGTCACCTACCGCCCGGCATGCCCGCCGGGACACGGCCGCCGCCGGCCCCGGGCAGGCCGCGGAAGGCAGCCGACGCGGGGGCGGGGGGGCAGCTGCCAAGCCCGCTGACAGGAACAGCCCCGAGCTGAGGCCCCGAAGCTTCCCCGGGGGCCGCTCCTCCGTAACGGCTACACGGGTGCCCGGGCGGCGGACAGGCGGGGCCGTCTCCCCCCGGCCCGGTCGGCGGCGCCCGGAGCCACCGGGCGCGGACACCCCCTCACGTCCCACCAACTGCCCCGGGGCGGGAGGAGGGGGTGAACCACTGCGCTGGAGGGAGGGGGGGAGGCCGCGGAGGGACACTGCACTGCCGGGGGATGGGGGGACGGCCGGTACCACAGCGCCGCCCCCGCCCCGGGACGGCAGCCCGCCGGCGGGGCGCCGCCCA
>VYZM01015081.1:98937-123994 GCA_013398915.1 Dromas ardeola
AGCGGGATCTGGGCGGCGTGGGGCCGCCCTCCCCGCGGGGGACACCGCAGCCCCCCGGGCCGGGCTCCGCGGGGAGGGTGGCACCTTCCAGCCGGCTGGGCAGGGGACCGGCCAGGAGAAGACTCGCCGGCCTGAGTCACCCATCGCCCAGGTTGCAGGACGGCGCGCATCACCTCTCCGGGGCGAGCGACGCCTTCCTCATCCACATCCTCCTCCTCCCCCTCCCTGCCCCGCGCCTGCCCCGGGAATCGGTGCAGCCGTTATCCAAGCGGGAGGTGCGTGGGAACGGCTCCGTGGCCGTCGTTTGGTGTTGCCACCTAACGGTCTTGAGCCTCCCCGCGCCTGGGCAGCTGCCCACCCTGCTCCCTCCACCCCTCTGAGCGCGGCCAGAAGGAAGGACATCCTTAGGCCTGGCGAGGGACCCCGGTACGGGAGGTGACGGTACACCGCAGCCCGTGACATGCGTGGCAGAACTCAAAATACTGAGCAGAAATAAAGCTGATCTTCCTTTTTTGCCGCCTTTTGTTCCTCTGGGGTGTAGCAGTGATGCCAGCTGCTGATGGCAGCTCGGGGTACTTGAGGTGGCGATGTTGAGGATCTCCATCCACAGCTTCACGAGCTAATCACCATTAGCCATTCGATTACCCAGTGGTAGATTTTTCTTCTTCTTAAAAACTCAACATACAAAATGTAATGTGGCCGTGGGAAACAGAATTCTTGCTCCTCACAGGAGTCTTGGCCAGGCTAGGGTCAAAACAAACGTCTCTTTTTTAAGATACTGGGATTTCATTAGAGTTTCTTATCTTGTTTTTTTTTAAGTCTGTACAAAATACCAAGTGTCAAATCAAGTGAGGAGAAATGATACCATGTATTTATTTAACTGATGGAGAGTTGATTAAAATACGAGGTTTTAATAACGTAAATTCTGTTTAGTGCAGATAACAATAGAAAACGGATGAAAAATTAGACAGTGAGGAAAAAGAGCCTCAATAAGATATGCTTGGCTTGTAGCCAATGTCCGACTCTTCCCATAGCCAGGAATCCTTATCACTCACGGTTTCCTTTCAGGTTTCGTTGCCTTCCCGTCAATACCGTGGGTAGCAGAAGGCTGCATCGTAGCTCGTGGCTGTCCCTCTGAGCCGGGACCGGCCGGCCGGGAAGCCGAGTCGCGGGCTGGCTCTTTGGTGGCCACGTCCAGATAAAATCGAATTCCTCTTTCAGTTTTTCAAATAGAAGGCTCCCAGCTTAGTGATGAACCTATAGCAAATCACTGTCACAGAAACTACATAAAATTAAAAATTAATATATGATCCAGGAGTGCAGTTTAAAAAAAGTTTTCTGAAGATGCAGGATCGCATTCTGTAGCTAGGGAAGTGCAAGCATCTTTATTTCACGTCATTTTTATTTTGCAACACCTGAACTCTAAAAACTTGCCTTCCTGCAAGGGGTATTTTCCTGTTTTTCAGTTGAGATTGTCAGTAGGCCTCACGCGAAGTGACAGTGCCGTGCAGCCTCCCGTGGGGAAGGGTGCTGGAGGGCGGCGTGGCGGGTGCTGGAGGACCTCTCTGTCTGTCCCCTCGTGTCCCCCCCATGGATGGCAGGGACAAGCAGGCAGCTGGCAGGAGCTGGGGGCTCCGTCCACATCACATACCCTGACCCAGAAACAGGCACGCTGCTCTTGAGGCTGCTGACAAATCGATGCCACAAATCAGCAACTGCCCAATCCTGAAATCACCCCGCGGGCGAAACTGCCGCTGAGGGTACAGGAGGGGGTGTCGCCCGAGGAAAAAATACCCATTGCCTGCAGAAAACGGGCAGCGCCTGCACCTGGAGCCCCTCTGCAAAGCAAAGGCACGGTCAGCCCAGCTTTTGCCTGAAACCGGAGCGACTGTGGTTGTCTCCTCGGCTTTGGGGTGTGAGCCAGTATCCCGACGGAGCAGACGAGGAGGTAGAGGCAGCTTTTCTCCCTGGCATGCTGTGGTTCCCATGAGAAAACTCAATTGCGCATTGCCCAGCAAAACCACAAAAATGTTCACAGCGCTGCCTTCTCTCCTCCCACTCAAAATGTTTTTGCATACGCCTCTAGGCACTACAATCATGGTAATTAAAGCTGTAAAATATTATTAGAATCACACTTCTATAGGCTTTTTGTCCTAAATGCTTGATATACCATGCATCCTGTGCAACAGAAATGCAGCCACTCCTACGGGGAAAAGGAGCAGGGACAGTGCATGTCAGGATGGGATGTCAAATTTTCACCAGGGATGCTCGATGCAAATCCCTTCTCTTGAAAGACGTTCCCAGGACACCTCTGAAAGTCCACCCAGTGCGATTCCATGCTGGGACTTGGGCAGTGATCCTGCACACCTGGAACTGTGCGTGCCCATCCTAGAGAGACTAGCGGCGCTTCCTCGGCAGCGTTTGAACGGATGTGCAGAGATGCTGAGCTTCTGGCAGCTGCCGGGGAACGAGGTGTAACTCAGCCCTGTGCTGGGCTACCGAACGTGTCAGGGCAGATGTAGGAGAGAGCCGAGTAGACTGTAGCCCCCTCCGCAGTGCATGCTCAGACCAGGGACGGTGGTGTATCTGCTCCAGTCTGGCATCTCACGCTGGGGAAGAGGAATTGGACAAACGCGCTTTGCTGTCTCCCTTCACCCGTAGATCTGAGAACGCCGGGCAAAAAGCCAGAGGCAGCCGATGAGACAAATTGAGATTTCCCCAGCGAAAAGCAAGGAAGTGTTTTTACAGTATTTTTTAGCACTGTCCTGTCATTAAAATTCAAAGACTTTCCTGCCCAGGTACTGCTTCCACTTACATCCCACCGAGGATGGTCCTTCTCCCAAATGTCCTGACATCTGGAAGTAAAAGTCTCCTTCAGGAGATGTCTGCCCCACACAGATGGGAAGGGCGGGATGGAGAGAGTTCTGGGTTTGAAATGGTTGTAGTGTACTGAGAGTGGGCAGGTGAAAGCAAGAAATCGTAACGCTAAGAAAGTAAATAAATCAGGTGGATCCAGTCATGGAGGTAGTAGAACTTCAGCTCAGAAAACAACCTCTATTTCAGACCTTCTGTCTTTCCTAAAATGCTTACAAGCTAGGGAATAAATGCCAAATTTTAAGACCTTTACCTAGCGTGAGGACTATCTAGTCTGATCATCTTCACGACACAGGCCCTACAGAGTGCTGAAAAGCTTGTGATGAACATTCAATGTTAACGCACAAAGAGCACACACACCCTCACACCCAAATAAACGCACCCAACCTTCTATACATGCTTTTTCTGTCACCGTCCCAAGGTACCTGGGTGGGTATCATTTATACAGAGAAGAGAGAAAAAAGCCTCTGCTTAAAATTCTAGCCACTTCCATGAAGTGATTTGGTTCCTCAAGACCTCCAAAGAATGAGAAATGGGCTCATCCACGGCACGCGCAGTTTTCCAGGCAGACACGTTCTGCTGCTCCTCAAGGACTCCCCATAGCTGTTCAAGCAGCCCTGCCCCAGCGGGCTCTGCAAGAGAGAGAACATGCCCTGCCACAGAAAATTTGCAAGGCTGAGCCATGTGGGGCATGGGGAGGTAAAGCACAGGGTTAGAAAGGGGGAAGCGATGGAGGTGCTGTCACCTCTATGGAGCTGGGAGCAGGGATTATCTCTGCAGAAGCGGCTCCTTCCTTCCCAGCTCAGCGCACAGACCTCGCTGGTACAGTCTGACACCTTGATGTTCTGTCTGATTAAACAAAAAAAAAAAGACTGGAATCACACATGGCATGGGGACACTTTCATAATATACAGAAGAAATGTGCAGATGATCAGTTCTCTATTTCCTGAGACTCCCCAGATTGCAAGATTG
Organism: Dromas ardeola; assembly: GCA_013398915.1. Taxonomy (NCBI): domain Eukaryota; kingdom Metazoa; phylum Chordata; class Aves; order Charadriiformes; family Dromadidae; genus Dromas; species Dromas ardeola. The sequence continues at coordinate 102,784 of VYZM01015081.1, forward strand.
ACGAGGAATCTGAGTAGGGTACGAGTGCCACAGAACCAAAGGGAAAGAAAAAAAAAAATCAGCAGCAAGCAATTATATTCAAGGAGACAAGACGGCAAGTCAGACCCAGAGGCAGCTCTAAGGCTGCCAACACAGCAGCTGGTACAGCTCCCCGAGGAGCTCCACACAGAACATCTCCGTGGTCGGTCCCCAGCCTCTCCGACTGCCACCGGAGGAGCAGAGGGGTGGCGGAGGAGGAGGAGTGGGGCACGGGGGCGTAGGTGCCGCCTCTCCCCGTTGTCCCAGTCTGCCTCCTCCTAGCAGGTCACCGCTGCTAACTGGGGCACAACGCATGCAGGAGTGCTGCTGAAAATGCATGTTGAAACATATTTCTCAGGGAGGCTATTAATGCCTGTGAAGAAAACACTCAGATTGTTTGCTGTTAATGGAGAAGACAAAAATGCATTGCATAAACATGGATTTTATTAGCTGTCATCCAGGAGGCTGCAGGGTCTAGTGGCTAGGTCATGTAACTGGGGCCAGAGAGGGCTGCACTCCCCTTCTAGCTCTCCTTTGCTGACGTCGGACAAGTTATTTCACCTTCCAGTACCTCAGTTTCCCCATCTGGAAATTAGGATAATGATTTGACTGCTTCCTCAGTGAAGCAGTTCTAGATCTGTTGAAGGAGAGTGCTGGGTCAGAGGCAAGGATTATTATTTAGCATCATAAATATTCATACCGTTGTGCAACGGGCAGGACTTGCTGAACAGCACTTGTTAGAGACCATGCCCCAGAAAGTTTACAGTCTCCACAACACTATACCTATACATTCATCCAACGCAACGCGGAACAAATATGGAGCGGGATGTATTTTTGGCAGCTTCAACACCTGACTTAATGCATGGTCGGGAAAAGAGTTTTGAAGAAGTGTGCGTGCTAGGTGCACGTAAATCAGAAAGTGGCTTCAAATTAAAAGGACAGTGTCCCCCACATACAGAGAGCTGAGCAGGATGGGGTGGAGGGGAGCTTCCAGAAAAAAAGCCATTTAAACTTGACAGGAGGGTGAAAACCAGGAGAACAGGGTCAGGGCTGAGTAGCAGAGGAAATTATCTCATCAACGCTGCAAGTGATATCTTTCTATTGATTTTCAAATGAATAGAATTTATGGCCAGGAGCAACTGTTTAAAGTGATCATAGTCTCACCTCTTGTACCCTGAAGATCAAAGAATTTCATCTTGTCATCTGAATTAGATCAATTCTATGTAAATAAAATAGTGCGCTAATTATAATCGGTTCAAGGATACAGATTCATCACAGACAAAGACCTGTGCAAGTGTACTATTCATAAAACAACACTTTGCTAAAACTTCTCATTTAGTCTTCATCAAAACAGGGGTGAACCTGGAAACTACTCCACTTTAGACTTGTGCCTGCGTGGTGTTTCAGCTATGCCCATTTCAGTCCTTCGGGAAACACAGGTCCTGCTGCTGTCCTCCCTTGGGGCAGAGACCCGAGCAACGCAGGCTTCTACAGCTGAAGGTGGGAAGGGCTGCACAACAGGCCGTTGATAGTCAAACTATCAACTGCTTGCGTGGCCACCACACGCACCACCACACCATTTCTTGCAAGGGCTACAAGGTACCGGTGCTCATTCCACTCTGGTGTCACCTAAGCACTTGGGAAGAGCTGGACAAAATCCCATCCGATAGCTCGGAAATGTGATGAAACATAGAGCCCTGGAGGAACTGAACATCTTTGCAGGTTCAGTCTGTGTCTGACGAAAAGATTCATCTGAAAAGTACAGGGAGGAGGAGGAACTTCTGAGATGTCAAAATACACCATTTCAACATTTTCAAAATAGCAGAACTGAACTTTTTGCTTTCAAATGGTCTGTTTCTGATAAAAAGCACCCCAAAACTTAAAAACAACAACAACAAAAAAAAATGGGGAAAAATTACTTTTGAGAGCTCAGTACACCAAGTATTAAATGGAATCATCATCTTGTCTCAGACTCACTGCTTTGGTCAAGTAAAAATAATTTCATTTCATTTTGTATCATACCTACAGACACAGGCAGAGAAATAGCATTGTGGTTTGGGACACAGTTTTACTTGTGTGCTTTTCAGCCATAAGAGCCAAAAAGGCCAGTCTTTGCCCAGTCCTACTGCAGATACTGGGCAGGGGGGGAGGGGGGGGAAGAAAATACTCTAACAAGCAGCAGAAAGGAATATAAAACTGTGGGCATATCTAGCAGTAGGTTTGATAGGGTGAGGCTTGTATAAGACCTCTCTGGAGGGACGGGAAAGCACCAAAGACTTGCGACCCTCCTCGTGTCATGTCATTACCACCATCAGTGGCTGCCGATTGCCAGCCCTCCCACGCCAGCCCTGGCTCTCATCCTAACCAAGGTGATCCAGCAGCCGCATCACCGGCAAACCAGGCACCGGTGGAGGCTGCAAACCCCTCAGGAATGCAATGAGGGTGAGCATAAAACCATCCCCCTGAGCCCCCGGGAATTGCTGAGGCATTGCTCAGGTCCCTCCTTCAGGGCAAAACTAGTTTATTATTTAATTCTTGGTCTGTAAAAATAGCTGGAGTCGTCAGCAGGAAGGGATGGAGGGAGCCGGCAGCTCCGGTGTGAGCGACAGCGCGCGCGGCACTGCACCTCCGGAGTGGGAGTTTGGCTTCGCAGCCAGCCGCTCAGATCTCATCAGTAGCCCGAGGGGGTTTTCAGTTTGTAACTTTAATCTTTTAATCTGGCTCTCTCCTCGTGTGCGTGGGCGAAGAGCATGCGGTGGTGGGTTAATCCTCCGACGCCTCTCCCTTGCTCGCTGCTCGCTGTGCAGTGGACCCGCTTTTAGGAGACAAGATGAAAACCAAGACGGTGAGGTGGCAATGGGCCAAAAGAGGGACCAAGGAAAGGGCTTTCAGCAAACAAGGAGACATGGCACCCCAAATTTCCTGAAGACAAGGCAAGTCAGGACGAGCAACAGAGGCCTTCTTTATGTGAAGGTGGACACGTGAGCACCAGACAATAATTAAAAAAAATTGTAACCTGGCAATAAAAATACGTAACTGCAAATGGTGGTGTGTGCTCGCAGTCGAGACCAGGATGGTCCTGCCTACACAGGTGGCCAGCAGTGCTCTCCAAAAACACCCTCCCCAAGGGCAACAACCCAAACTGCTCACAGGAGACCCTGGCGTGTGCTCGCTGTGCAGCTTGGCACAAGCCTCTCGCCACAAGGGTTAAAAGCCAGAGGGCAAAATCTTGACCTCACAAAGATCAAGGAGTTACTCATTCAGCACTTATTTTTTCGGTGGTTAAGCAGACATCTGAATCTACATTGAAGTCCTTTAAAAAGTAAGCTGCCTTTCAAATGCTCCATGCGTTTGCATCTCCTGAGCTCCCGGTGCCTTTACATGGACCCAAGTGCCTAAATGTTAGGTGCATGAATTTAAATACTTGGTGCCTCAGTTTATCCATGTCTCAATGATGGCTGAGGGTTATTCACATCACAGCATTTTGGGAAGCCAAGTGCTTGCAAAGAAGCCCGAAGCCTACAGGTGAAAGCCTGCAGGAGAGGGGAACGAAGATTATTCTCCAGGCCCTTTTTCCAAGTAAGGAGAAGGCTTCTGCGCCTTCCAGCTCCTCTCTTGGCAATGATCTGCGTGTAGGCAGTGGTCATAATCAGGAAGTGCCTCCTCCAATTTACAGCTGGTGGTGCCACCTGTGCCTCTCCAATTCCAGCCAAAACAACCACCTCCTCAAACCCACTTGTAAGGAAGGGCAGAGGATCCAGCAATGACAACTCAGAGGGAAAAGCAAGACTTGGGTTTAAGTGCTGACATTTTCCCTAGACATATACTGCTGTTTATCAGTAGAGTATATTCTTTCTTCTTGTAAAAACAATCGTAGTGTCTGCTGAGAGAAGACGACCCTGCCATACTGCAACAGGGAGCAACCAGTAAGTGATAGGGCAGACATGGGACAACAAGAAAAGGTTAAGATGTTCAAATTTGCTGGCCCAACAGGGGATCAACGTACATGCCTGTGTGGCAGCTGGAATGGAAGAAAGTGGAGTCATTACTCATCACTTCAAGTCTGTCACGGATTTTCTTTCTGTAAGGAAAACAGCGAGATAGTAACTGCTGGCAAGGCAGGGAACATTTCTGTGTAATGGAGATACAGCTGTACATATGGGCGTACCTGAGTACACATACCTCACTAGTATTATCCTTTTGTCCCCTGCGCTGGTATTTGATTGCCAGGCCCTACCTGGCCTTTCGCCTCGTCGCGGTTGAAGCCACCTCCCTACTCATGGAGCATCTCAAGAACCAGTTCTGGATTAGCAGTCATTGCTTTAATCTACTCCAGACCTTGAATGGAGCTCTTTTATTTCGGGAACTAAAAACCTGAGGCCATTTTAAATTACAGAAATTTGTAAGAATTATATCTCTGGTCAGCCAAAACTATTACCAGAAAGGGAAGTCTTGCTGTTCCCATCAATGCAACCAACAGCGGGGCTTCTCCGACTTCCACAGATGAGATAGTCTGGACAAAAAGAATAGAGGCCACCACCCTATGAGCTGGCATTCATTCTGGATGGCTTAATTTTTCCAGATATATGTCCCTTTTGTGGCATATACTGTGTTCCTGCTCTGGTCCTACTGACAAAACTTACGTTGGCTTCTCTGGAGCACGTAGGGCTGAGAGGCACTGATTTTCAGATTTACTAAATGCCTGCATTTCCAGTTAATCTGGAGCTGTGGGTGCCAAAACCTCAAGAGAGTAACTTACCCTCGTTGCAAATATCATTTCAGCCTTTCTAATGCCACTGGAAAAGTAATAACCTTCTGACACAATTTAAGGGCACTCTAAAAGCCATATACAGCAAAAACAACAGGATCAGAATGAAAGCCAACAGTTTCTGATATCAGATAAAACACTCCCTTTCATCGGCGTTTTCTCCTTTTCATTAGCCATTTCTTTTCACCCACTTTCCATAGCCTCAAAAAGTTATTTCTGAATGATCTGTTTGCTGCAGATTTCCTGAAGAGGCCCAACCATCTACGCATCTTTGAGAAGTACCCTGCTCTTGCCTGGTCCTATAATGACTTGCATATGAACCTAAAGCAGGCAGGTTCTCATCTTCCATTTAGATTGGTTTTTTAATGGACGATGAAAGCAGAACCGTTTCAGCCGTACAGCTCCGTAAAGCTTTTGATCTGCAGGTTTCCCAGTCCAGTGCCATGGTGACAAGCCAGCACAGGGAAAACCCACTGCACAATAACCAGGAAACAGACACTTTGCATTTCAGAGAGAGTGCTCTTCACATGGCAAAACATCTGTCCAAAGGTATAAGGCAGGCATCTTGCTGTCTTTTAAGGCAGTCTTGCCACAATGCCTACAAACAAGCCAGTCTGCTTGGGAAAGGGGGACTTTATTTTGTTATGCTAAACTCTGTTTTTTCACCAAACTGATTCCCATCATCTGTACCTGCCAGTATCCACACAGCAGACTCCCATCTCCTAAAACTGAGGTTCTCTTGTCAACGGGATCCAGCACAATGGGGTTTGGACCCATGCTTGGGATATCCTGGTGCTAGACACACACAAATAAAACACAACTTTTCTTCCTCTAATCCACAAAGGCGGCTGGTCACCTCATGCCTCTGTTGACGCAAATCCCTCCGAGACAGCTGGAAGCACACATCACAGTATCACTGGCTCTGACAGCTGTGACCAGTCTTGTGGCTACCTCCACTGGATCTAGAGTAAGGAGTCCCACCATTTTCTTCTTTCTTCTTCTGGCTGCTTCCTTGAGGTAGAGCAGCAAAATTGATCCTCTACTGCTATATGACCCAGGTGGCAGTGCCTGAGAGCAGCAGTGACAGCTGGATGAACTGGAAGAAAGACTAACCTTGTGATCTGTCAGAAAGCAGCTGGTGGCCAACAGAGACATGTGAGACCCAGGCTTTGGCAACAAACAGACGAAAGCAAAGCCTGCAGCTTGCTTTCCTCTGTGCAAGTTTGACATTGGTGGGAAAGGTCACATACAGGTATTGAACACAACTAAAATACATGCAGAACCTCTTCCAAGGGGTTTGCTAAAAAACAATGCAGAAAAGACATGGTCACCTTTGAGTAATATGTGGATAGCTGCAAGATTCACTCCAATAATTGCTGTACAAGCCTTTTTGTTTTCAAAGTTCTGTCAGCTCTTCAGAGAAAGAACAATATATGATCTTCTTAAGGTGCTGATCCATCTTAAGGTGATGAGTACTAGCAGGGCTGAGAGCTTCATCTCTTACCTAACATTTCCTGTCATGAGAGATGCTTTGATCTTGCTAACTTTAATCATTTGGATTAAAAGTTTCCATGCCAGGGTATTTACCTTGAGTTGATTTTTTTTTTTTAAATAAATACATCTTTGTATATGTTTTCAGAAGTCTTACTTCAGCATCCTTCCTATACAAAGACATTACAATCGCTCACTAAACCTGCAGGAGCAGGGGTAAGTAGGTCTGGTGTTACTCCACAAGAAACAGAGTGCTAGAGATGTTACATGATACATGTTTTGACAACAGATGAATTTTTTTGTGGGAATGAGCAATTTTGCTCATTCCATAAGCCTTTTCTATATTGAGACTTACTTTTAGCATTGGCAAGACCTAGGTCATTAAGTAAACATATACAAAAGATATTTTACAATAAATTAGTATCTCAGTTCATTACAATGTGTGTCATTTTGCAATGATCTGAAAGCAGGACACGTTTAATTTTACACGGAAGGATGTTTCAGGGGTGTTAGTGACCTTTCACACACACTGCTAAAGGGAATAGCAGACGGCAGATCCTACACAGTGGTGGGGAGTAAGGAAGAAGCTGAATGCCCAAAGGTTGCTGCTAACCATCTCCCCTAATGTTGCACAGAGAAGTGGATTAGGCTCTAGATCAACCGCTACAAGATGCTAGGACCCTGTCAGCCGTGTGTGGCAAGCACTGCTTTCTCCCCACCGCGAAACTGAGGAGCAGGGTTTGGGGTTTCCTACTTTCCATCATACGGCTGGTGGCAATGAGCTAGCTCTGAGGGTTGTCACTTAAAACATTGTGAGCCGTTCTGCCTTATGGTGATTTGAGTTTCTTTTCTTTTCTTTCCATTCTTTTTTTCTCCAGCAAGAACTGGTTAGAGAGAAGATGAAGTAACTGTGGGAAAGAAAAAATGCGTGAAAATGTGAACTTGAAGAAAGTAGCAAGAAGAAGTCATTAGAAATCTATTTAATAGCAAGAACGTTTCAGGTTTGCTGAGAAGCAGCACTATTCCCCTCTCTGCCATAAGCAAAGTCGCTGAACTACGCTATTTTCCCTCAGCTAAAAACCAGTGTAATCATACAGATTTCAACTACGTAAGCAATGAAAAATAATTGTTTCCCCTCAGTTTTTTCAACAAATACTGGCAAAAATGGCAAATATTTTTCCTATTGTTTGAATTTACTTTTATTTGTGCCAAAAGTAATTTCTGACCTCCAATACATCATCCAAAAACAGTGACTGAAATAGAAAGTGAGACTTTTTCCTCTGATTATGGTTTATGGTCACGTAAGACCCCCTGCCTAGCGCTTTCCTTCAATTCCTTCTTGGTCTTTAGAAATTTCTGGCCAACAAAGAACGCAACATCTGGGAAGCCCAACCACAGCGTTTCAGGGAAAAGAAAATAAAAGGAGAAGGATTTTAACAATTACAGTGGCATAAGAATACAAAAAACAAAAGTTGAAAGGCCAGCCCAGCACTAACCCACAGATCCCAGCAGTAGTTCCAGGCAGGATTTATTCTCGTAATAAAAATATCCAGGGGATACAGGTATCCTAACACTACAGAAGTAGCAGCACTGGTAGAGCAGAGCATACGGACACAGTGTCACCTCCTACCTGCCTGCCCAGATAGCTCCAGGCACAGAGCAGGTTCTGTGGGATCCCAAATGGGCAATTTTGTTAGCAGAAGACTTGGAAGCAGATGAAAGCTTGGGTCCACCATCCCCCAACATACCTGCCAGAGAAGCTGAGCTGGTCTAGGGTGGGGAAATTAACTGTGCTAGATAAAGGAGTGGTATTAAAATCTCCATTTGCCTGGAGCAGTAAAGAAACCAAGAGACGGAATAGCGACTCTCCAAGGGATACAGCTGCATGCCACTCCTTTTTGAGGGTGAGCTGTGATACTTCACTCTTGTCTCTTGAATTCATGCCCAGGAAATTATAAACTAGAAGAAAAACTAGGGGGTTTTATTTATTTATTGTTACCAGCCCATCATGCAGCATTCTTTATCTGTGATTTAATAGCTCTTTTACCATTTGTAACTTCTGTGATTTCAACCAGAGGGAAAAATGTGATAGGATTTTGCATGACTCACGAGTCTTGTGAAATACTTAAAAATGGTTCATCTTTCAGGCTTTTTAACCAGATTGAAGCAGAGTAAAAACCTAAATTCTGTAAAATGGCCTGGACACTGAGCTTCTGTAAAGCATACTTGTGCTTTCTAATGGTGATTTTCCTCCGAATGTACAAACTGTTCTGGAAAATCTGGAAAATATCTACCTGATTAAGCCCACAAAGGTGTGTTTCTACATTCTTGGGTACATTCTTACATACCTGCACAGAGCTTCAGGCTTTTTTCTTTTTTTTTTTAAATCAAGGCCAAATTTTCAATCAGCAAAGTAAATCTGCAGATCTAGGTTTACTAAGCCAATGAGAAATATTACCTGAAGCTTGCATACATGGTTACTCTGCTCTCAGCTGAGCCCTGCTCTCAGTTTCTGGGGCCAGACTCTCAGCTGGCACGAATCTGCATAGGGGCCACCAGAAATCTGGTTGCCAGAGATGCCTCATCTTCATTTGTAGTAAGCAATTGCCATGTGGATTTTCCCTTCTACTTAACTTTGATCTACTCGTGTCCTTTCTCCCTCTCCCTTACCTCATTACCACTTATGACAGAAAGGCTGGTAAGTGCCAGGTCCTCCTCGATGAGAGGCAGACTAAGCACGGCTACAAGCTCCTCCTGCCTTTCTATACGCATTTTTGCAGCACAGATATTCTATCTGTTGCAACAGTGATGCTCTGTGCATCACAGGCACCGAGCCTGTCTTCTGTTTGCTTCCTAAGATGCCAGAGCCCACTACACCCTCTCAAGTTTGCGTCCTCTTCTTTGATCTTTCCATCCATCTCTCTGGTCACAGGAATAAGAGTTTTGAGCTTTCTAATTTTCAAATGCCTGCATTGTTCACTGCGTTGACAACCTCAGCCAAAGGGCTCGGCAGCTTCCCCTTGGACAGAGAGGCATTGTAAGGAGGGGACGGACTAAAGAGGTGGCAAGAAAGAGCAGAGGCATGTCCCTGGAGATTGCCCTTCACTGAAAAAGAAAACCTGCGACCAATATGCAGAGTAATATGTTACAGGCTCCAAATGGTGGCACCTGAAAATCCTGACCTTTCCACAGTGGGGAGCATTGTTGTGCTGCTGTTCCGAGTAACTCCTCTACAAGGCTTACTAATAACAACAATCAATAGCAATAATAATGGGTTACAGCACAATTTTTGGTTTCTGACTATTGTTCAGCAGGGAATGAAACATATCACAATTGTCTCTTTTAGAAAAATGCTGGGAAAACTTGTCATAGTTAAGAATGAAAGTTTTAGGCAGATGTGACATTTAATATCTGAACTGCCATCAGACAGGAAACTGCATTGTTAAATTGCATTGTTACACAAGTTAATATTAAAAAAAAAATACGACTTTGACAAGGGAGCACCAAGGGCCAGCTTCACCCCTAGCGCAGCACTGTTTGCTGGAGCCCCCGACATCTGACGGCGGTTCCCCTACAACAGCATCCCTTCAGCGGCAGCCCTGTGGCTGGGAACGCGAGTGGGCTTCACGCAGGGTTCCTGTACGACTGCATCAAACATGCTGCAAGTTTCTAGGCCAGACTACACAGGATGACAAACCAAACGAAAACTAAGAAACTTTCCAAACCAAAGTAATCTCTTTTCTTTTTTTTCCCCCCTAGAGTCTTGTCTCTGAAATGTCTTGCTGCGTTTGCTTCAACCTTTCAGCCCTGAAAAGGATGCAGCACACAAGTAGGAAGCTGCAGATGGATGGACTTAGTTCTGGCAGAGTTGGATGGAACAGGAAGGAAGTTAATGGGGAAAAAGTTTCACATTTCAGTAGACAGAGACAAGCATTTCTCTATAATAAGACAACAGGATTTGACAGAATTTCTTGTGTTTTAAGCTTTGCATGCCTTTCTTAATAAAAGACTAAGCTCCCTTTCTCCTTCCGACAGGGTGCATCGTGCCTCAGATAAAACCCTTTTGAAGAACAACATGCACACACAGTATAATCTGACATTATTCCAGTGCTACAGGGAACATCTTGAACATAATTGCACCACATGGAAGTTGACTTGCTATGAGAAAAACACACAAAAAAGCTTTCACAACAAATCTGTAAACACATTTATGCTCCCAATAGCCATGATAAATCCAATTAAATATCCAGGATTTGTGCTACAAACCGTCACTAAAGGAGTTAAAGCCGCTTCTGTGACAGGGAATATACCAGCTTTAAGCAAGACATCACAGTTCCCAGCTTCCTGAGGTTCACAATTTTGCAGTCAAGCCTCATGGCTTCAACTGGCAGCCGAACCAAGACGCCTTCGGCCCAGCTCACTCGTATCCCATCCACGGTGGTACTGCATTGCCTCACCCTCACTCTGCCTACTCCTGACATCACCTTTATTCTGCCCCTGGCAGCTCCTTCACAATGCTCTAATGCCTCTTCCAGCAGTGCGGATAACAGTACTGAGGACATCAGGAGGACGTTTGCCTGGCTTTGTTACAACCATCGTTTCATTTCAGGCATGACGCTGACACCTGCAATAACAAAAAGTACCAAAAGTCAAATATGGTCCTGCAGCTGCACGTGCCATGCCCCACACAATACCAGTAAGCCCAATAAGCAACACTACCAGTTGTAAAAGCACAAGTCTTAAATGTGAAATAACTCATTCGCCAAGGTGTTGTTCAGCTTCCCCATGGTTGTTAAAAAATGTGGTTAGTGCTAATAAGCACACTTCTAAACCAATTAAGCAGAAGACCTGGTTCTAGTCTCATGTTTTGCTCCCAGTACACCAAAAGAGCTTCCACAAAAGAGGAATTATTTCAGCCTGGAACTGAAGATTTTCTTTCCTGTAGATGCCAGTACAGAACAAATAAGGAATGCTGCCTTTGCACTGGAAAGAACATGGTGTATTGTGGCATCAGGGAGCAAGAAACTCTGTCCAAAGAACATCCGCTTCTGAGAAGCATCAAGCAATGCATGGTGAGGTTTGTCAGCCATGCTGAAAATGAATGCTACTAAATCAATAACAGCACAGTATCTATAAAACCATTGCTGTGCATTAAAATCACCAAAACAATTTAAATCTCATCAGTATTTCTCATGAGGGAGGAAATTCTATTTATGAGCGCCCAGAAGAAGAGCGGCAGCAGCTGGTGCAGATGCCCACTGAAAGCTTGTCCCAGCTGCACCCCAAGTGGTGGTGTGGTCTCAGCACTCGACTCCATTTCTGAGCATCCTTACCGCACATAGCCATGAAGGTAAGACTTCAAAGTTTAGTGGTTAATTATCCTTCAAATAAAGGGAGTGCAGTGAACCCAAACGTGTTCCACCCTTCTGCTAGAAGAGGCTGAGGAACACTCTGGCCATTGCTCCTGTGCAGTCTCCCTGCTGCTATTTCCCCCAGCTGCTAGTTTTTATGCACACGACAGGTAACCCTTTCACAACCTTCTGATTTCTGCTATTCCTCCTCCATTTTCAGTGGACATAGCCACGGTCTCTCTCAAGGCTGTGGTGCTATGACTCACAGCAAAAGAAACTAATATAACGCCTGGCTTCAATGCACAGCTAGGAAGTAAATCCAACAATGGGAAACATTTACAGACAAATCTATGCCTACATAACATTGGCCAATGACTTTCAGCATTGCAAGTTTTGGTCACTTAGAGATGTTTTAAAAGTGTCTAATTCTCAATAAATGGCAGTACCCTGTCTTTCTCCAAAAATTAGCATTCTTCTAAAGGTGACCCATGGCCACGCAAGATCAGTTCAGAGAACATGGGCATTTTGGGCTGGAAGATGCTGTTGCCGATGGTGGGCAGGGTAGATGGGAAGAGCAGGAGCAGAGCTGTGCCACCGGCAGCGGTCACCAATCCGTGGAGAAGAATGTTTCTGAGCCTCTCCCAGCCTGATGCCAGCAGGCACGGGTGTGTGTCCCCCCCACAGCCCTCCTCTTTGAGCGCAACCATGGATGTTTTTATTCCTGTCCTTTCTGCATCCAGGTACCTGAAAAAGCCAGGATCTTCTCTCCCTACACAAGGGCTATAGAGACATATATACAAACAAATTAAGAAATGGACAAGGGCTAGCTGCGCAATTTTAGGCTGATGAGATTTTTTGGGCAACCAAGCTGCTGAAGCCACACCTGCCTGGCTCACATATTGTATGAATGTTTGAAGAGCTGCTGGCCACCTTGAGCAACAAAGTGATGAGGCTCAACTGCTTTATGAGTGTTTTCAGGTGTGTCTACGTTGTTTCTGACCTCCTTAGACTGCAGTCTGTTTGGGTTACAAAGCTGGCAGGATCCCCTGGTGTGTTTGGTGCTTGTAACTTCTTTGAAGCAGGGCATGGTGTTTGCCAGCTTACCAGTTCTGTGGTGCATTGCTACGCCGAAGAAGCTTGCTCGGAGCTAGGAACTGCCAAAGGTCCAAGTCAGCTAGCAAAGAACACCTGCCTATGGATGGTTTCCTTTGAAAATACAGCTCTGGGAATTCGGACTTGAGGTTTAATGACACAGAAGAAAAGCTGATCCCCCCAGACTATGCTGCTTTTGACATCAAAAGTTTACAAAAGTTTATTCAGGAGTGAAAGACTATGTCCAACTCAGAAGCTCACTCTCCAGTTAACCTTAACCCTTTGACATCTAAATGGACAGATGTATATGTAAAATATCCCTGTGCTTTAATACCCATGTTATACAACTGGAAAGGCCAGAAGAGCGCTGTGCAGTTAAAAAAGCTGGCATCTCATGGAAACAGACTTTTGGCTTTCAACCTGGAGTCGCTCTTGTGCCTCCATCTCTCATGCATTTTCTGTAGTAAAAGTATACATAGTCCAGGAGGCCTAATCCTGAGGTGGGACTGTCCAGGCGCCAGTACTTCAGAGAAGCCTGGTACTGATGCCACAACCTTTAGCAGATTTATAACCAGACTGAACGTGGCTCCACACAATGAAGAAACAGGACAATGATACAAGGTTGGTTATGAGTAGGTAGTAGGAACCACGGGGACCAGCCCTAACTCTCAGAAGGTGGTCTCAATCCACGTGTCACTGTGATAAAAGACACAGTGCTGTGAAACAGGCTGTCTCCCTGCGCAGCATACTTGTCCTTCCCCAGTCTCAACTAGCCAAGAAGAAATTACAGCTCTCACTAACTGCTAACAGCAAGGACAGGGCTCCCCTGCTCTTTCACGCTCCGGAGACATGCCCTGCAGTCAGAAGCAGCAGGATTTTCGCACGGGCTGGGCAGCAGCCTTGGCATCAGAGGAACCTCACAGACTCCAGCAGAAGCAGAACAGCAGGGCACAGACAGCGAGGTGCAATGCTGTAAAGCCCTAGGACAAGTCCCATCGCAAGGGCATTTGGCAAGTACCTCTCTTGCCTTTGGCACCGGATCCGAAAACTAAACCCTGCTAGTACTTTGAAGAGAACGCCTCTCGCCTCGCCACCCCATTTCTTTAAGTTATTCTTTCTTATCCTGTCAGAATAGATGCCAGAGCTGGAAACCTTCCTCGCAAAGTGAGCATGGAGTGGGGGAGTATTACTTTATGCTTGTTTTGTTCTTCAACTCTCTTGAAGCTTCTCTGGCCACTGCCAGAGATAGGAGCCCGGGCTTGTTCAATCTTTCATCTGAGTCAGTATAGCAAGTCTTTACCTTTGCTTTCCGGCTGGCATGAAAGAGGAAAAAAAGCATTTGTACTCTGCTGCAGTCACCGTCACAAAAATCCTATTGTTGTCAGCAAGAGCCAATATGAATGTCGGGAAAGGCTGAAATGAGTGCAGCAGGGAGTATTTGTAAGGACCTATTTGGGGCACATCCTGCATTCCTTAAGTGCCTGCAGGAGCGGCTGTGACTAGCAGGGGCAAAATGACTGTACATCCTGGCTCTCCCTACCTAGGCGTTCACACACGCACCAAGTATCTCTTGCTTATCGGTATTTTACAAAAGACAGCCCTTTAAGCAAATTACCTTGTTTTAGGGAAAGACACCGGAAAGCTGCCTCTGGGCAACGTACAATGTAAATCCATTAATCAAGCAAAGCCACTCACGTATCTCTACCTAATTATTCAATAGCATTTATTTCTTTGTCTCTCACATGTTTCTATTTACATAGCAAAAATGCATCAGTCGAAAAATTCTGAGGTGATAAGGAAAAAATAGTCATTAAGCAGCCTTGTCTGGAGATGAATATAAACTTTGTAAGGAAGGAGAACTGCGCCTGAAAGCAGGAAAAGCAGAAATTTAAAAACGCCAGAAGTGCTGGGAAGGGGGGGGATGAATGCCAAGCTGGCATACTTTGCTGGTAACGGCAATTGCACAGCAGTGGATTTCACGTGGGCGTGAGGTGAAGGGGTACAGCAGTGCATGGGTAAGCAATGGCAGGCTGCGAAAAGAAACGGTCAACAACCCAGACTGGACAGACTCTGAAAGAGCAAGGAGAAAAGTTTTAGGTAGTTTGGAAGTGCTTGGTTATGGGTGTGCTAGCAACAGCCAGCCTGAGGTGGACCAGCCAGAGCATGGATGTAAAAGAAAACAGGAAGCAGCGAGACACCCAAAAACTTAACAGGTCGAACGGTAGCAGAGAGCCACAGGCTACCTGTGTGTTGTACCCGAGAGCTGTAAGAGGGACTGTCCTTCCCGGGCCTTCATGCCGACAGAGTGGCTTAGGCTACTCTGTCTTTCTCACCATTTACATGGTTAAAGCCAGCAACAATCATTTCTAACAGGGGCCCTCAGCACCGTGCTGGGCGATGCCTGCACCCTGGGGGGCTAATGCAGCAGGTCCCTTGAATTCTTCTGTCCTCCATACCTTTGCTAAGGCAGGCTATCGCCTCTCTTTAACATTCCTGGGGAGTATTTTCTCACGTGAAGCCTCTCTAGACGGTTTCCACAAAATAACTGGCTATTAACAAATCACTCTGCTCAAGCTCAGAGCATCAACATAAAGGACTAGGTTTTGAGCCAGTTTAATCCTGTTACTGGCTTGTGGACAGGACCAGTTCAGAAGAGGTGCCTACCAAACGGGCACCTGGCCGATCAAATGCAAAAATGTGATTACAAAGTAATTGGAAGACATTATCAGAATCTTCTTAATACAAAACAGCATCCCTCGATCTAAAAGAGCTTGACAGGCTCCTCTGACAATACAGAAATTAATCATGAAGGTAGTTGAGCACATCAGGGCTAAAATTTCATTTGAAGAACCATTGGAAAGAGGATAATTCTTTTCACATTTGTTTAACACTGCTAGCAATTCATTTTTCCAAGAGTGCTTCATCAAATCCCAGAACAATCACTGTAGGCTACTGTATAAATGTAACAACAAGTTAATATGATGGTGAAGCTGAAAGCACAAGACAGATACACATGCACTTATCCATAAACAAGACATTGTTCCCATGGCCTCTTTACAAAACCGTACCACCACCTGTGGCTTCTCATAGCAGACGCAGGGACAGACTTTATCCATTAGTTCTCTTTCCTTCACAGGCTCTCTCAACAGGTGTTTTTTAAATCAAATATGGAAGGATGTTTTAAAGTTCATGACAGTGGGTAAGTCCTCTGTTTCTCCACAGGAGGGATGCAGCAAGACAACTGGTCCTGCAAGGTGATGACCTGCCTGTCTCTCAGTGGTGAGGGCTGTTCAGCTGCCAGTGAAGTCCTGGGTACGTGTCTGAGACTATCATTTGGGATGCCAACATTAGTGGTAGGGCTTGGCTTTTGTGATGTGGTTGTTTGCCAACTAAAGACTGGGCTAGAATCACCAATCTGTTTACCACAGACCATCCATAATCAAAAGAAAGTAAGAGATTTTTGTAACTACTAAGCTGAGCCACATATAAACCAGTGGCCTGAGAGCCAAAAGTGCTAATTTCTGAGCCAGCACGTACAGCCACACGCTATTTTCCAGCATCTTCATCCACCCGCCTAATTTACCCTTCACACATCTTATCAGAGGGAATGTCCTTCCTTGCCACACTGGCATAGATACGGGCTCACTCACAGCAGTAGCTCCATCTGCTTGTCCTACATCCAGCAAAAGCCTCTCATAGGAGAATATATTTTATTCTAGGATTTTATTTGTAGGCCAATAACCAACTGTAAATGTGCTTTTTCTTTTCGCTGTACTAGACGTCATTAAAGACTACTGGCTCCTTTCACATTGTTTGCATGGAGCCTCCTCACAATTTTGGGACCTTTCCCCATGGATAAATCCATGTAATGTACTAGTGCCTGCACAGCACCGCAGGGCAATCTCACAGATGCTCTTAGGCTGCACCATTGCTCCTTTAGATAAGTAACAAGATCCCTTATGCTTAAAAGGGGGTTAAGAGGCCCTTGAAAAATGAGGCCCATAACATATTAATCACAGCAAATATAATATAATAAATAAGAGCTGGTGGTAAAAAAAATTACTGCTTCTCTATTGCAGATTCAAAGCGAAGGGGGAATCCGGTCAGTTTTGTATCACTGCTTCCTTACTACATAAATAGCTGCAATTGGCATGCTAAAAATAAACCAGATAAATATTTAAGGCCCACTGCTACTTAACTTACTGTTGTGCTTACTTACTTGCTGCTTACTGTTGTGTAGATCAGGAATAATATCAATGAGATCAATGTATTTACACCAGAATACTTTGCTGAAGTCAGAGGGAAGGACTGTGTTTCCAGCAATTGCAGACAAGTTCTCCCGTGAACACTTTACCATCGGCTGACTGAGCTTTCCTTCCTCCTGACCTACAGGTCCCTTTGACAGCCATGGGAAAACGAGTGTAGGGTTAAATGCCAACAAAGCTGCGTAAATCAGAAGCCATACAAGAAGAAAAAAGCTGCTTTACCCGGAGAGGTTTATCTAAAAACATTCAGATTGCACCCATTTCAGACACGCCTGACCGCCGCCACCGATACAATGGGAAAACATCTGTTATGGCACATAGATTTGCAAAAGCACGGACAGCTAGAATAAGTGTCTTGCACTTAGATTAAGTAGGCAAAGGTTTAAGAAAAAACAGCATAATGAAAAAATATGGTCTTTTTGCCTAATCCATAAGACAGGACACAGGTAACCTTTAAAAAAATCATTTCTCTTGTTAGTTTTTAAGCTTAGCCTGAACAAGGACTGCAGAAGATATCTACTACCTAGAACAAAGAAATATTCCTAGTAGAGCAGTATCTAGCTCAGTATCCATATATGTCAAATAAAATGGCGATTACCATAAAACTACTGTAAAAATAAGTAGCTATACTTTTCTTTTGTAGATCATTTTTCTCCCCCCAAAATAACTCAGTATTTTGCCCGTGAAATACTTCAGACTAATGCACTCCTGAAAAAAACAGCTGGAGATGAATAAAATAGTCTCAAATGGCTCTTCTGTCTAATTTTAACTCTAAGAGACCATTTTACATCAAATAAAAAGACAACATAATGTACCTGATAATAAATCACATTATTTTTGAGGGCACTTAGGGAACACAAATTATTTGTATTACTGGAATAAACATTCAACGGAATCCACCAAAACATGTGAAACTATTTAAAGGGAAATACAGTAGTTCTCCATCCTGAATAAATCAAGGCAAAAAACCCCAACAAACCAAACTGTGCTTAAGCACGTATAGGCATTGTGTTATTCTGATTACATGGGAAAACTAAAGACACAAAAGCTGCCTGTTTTGCTGTTTTTTTTCTTGCCTTTCCAGGAAACCAAATATTAAGTACCTGGCTTACAAACCTCCACCAGCAGTTGATCCCACTTCCTTTGACGTTCACCTCCTACAAATGACACAATCCAACGCCCATGTGCCAGCTCTAAGAAAGCAAGAATGCCGTGGCTTCAACAAACCCCCATCCACTCGGGGCTGGCCAAAGAAAGATAAAACACCCTCTAACTCTGCAAACAAATTATACCCATTGCTGACGTAAGGAAGGGGAAGGGAAAGCAAAGGGGGGAAAAGAAAATTAAATAAATCACAGGAAGCATCCTTAGTCATCCGGAGCACGTGTTGAGATTTTAACGGCACACCTGTAAATTAAAAGCCTCTACTCGCTCTAGCTAGAAAGTAAACAGTAGGCTGTAACTGGGTAATAAGCACCACCTTGCCAGGTGGGAACTGGGACCCCGAGTGCCTTGTGCACAGCTTGGGCTTGCCAGATGCTGCAGCGAGAGGGGCTGTCTCCAACAGCACTAGGGCCCACTGTCAGCAAGGCTTCGAGGAGCACAGAGGACCTCCCCATCAGTGCTTTACACAGCTGCAGCCTATTTCTATGGCTGCACAGGCCAACTAAATCATCAGCAGTGACTAGCTGGAGTCTGTGTGGAAGAAAAAGTATTCACCAGGACAAAGAGGATTTGATATTACATCTAACATTGAAAACAGCTTTTAAGCAGCTAGAGAAGGGCACTGCAGATTGATATTAAGGAGCGTTTCAAGAGCCAGATTGTATTGGGTGGCATAAGCCAGAGTTCCAAAAGCCTAAGAAGAAAGCTCGCACTGGGGACGTGGCTCTGTACTGCTCACCTGCCGCCTTCTCAATTACTGAAGCGGCATTTTGTCAAAAGCATAGAGCTTGAGAGCCCTGCATGTTTCATCCTGGGAACGTGACCCATTCCCAGTACCACCAGCATTGCTGCCTGCCACAGCCAGGTATTCCCCCAAGCTCTCCCAGCCAAAAGCTGGTCTCACTCAATTCTCCCTATCTTCCACGACCCAAGAAGGGCAGAGCTTCCACGAGCCGAGCTGCACCCATAAGTGTGCTACACCTTCTCCCCCATTTCAGATCATATTTGTGATCAAACAGTTAAAAATACCACCTTTAAGCTCAGAACCCAAGCTTTGGCCTAAGCAACACCGCCATTTAGGAAGTCAAACAAACAAATGGGAAGCAAGGAAAATGCCGCATAATTACTCAGAGCTGCCCTGGAAGGAAGGCTGTAGTAAAAGCACCGAGTTTCTTTTATTAAGGATTTCTTACTGCAGTAGAACACTGCCTAATAGCTGCTGTATCCTGCTTGAGCGAGTACGTTCTCCTTGGAAATCAAGCAAAGGTTTCTAATAGTTTTTGACAGAGTGCAGTCCCCTAAAGCTACATTTTCCGTCTGATTCATGCTGACTGACTGTAACCCTACGACAGTTATTGAAAGTTAATTAGCGGTGAAGTGCAAAGAGCTCTAGGAATGAAAATACAAGCGAGAACTGAACATGGAGTGTCTCCTTTCTCAGAAAAAATACTGTCAAGAAGGTTACCGTAACCCAAAAAATTCTGCAAATTGAAAATGTGAAAGGGATTCCTCTCATAACTTGGCTATGATTGTCCCTTGCTGTTTAGACACGCAACCAAGAGGTAACATATTTCTAAGGTCTTACTAGGAAAGCAAGTAAGCACAAAATCCAGCATTTCTTTCTTCACCACGTTTGCTAGAGAAAGCACCCAAAAATTATATAAAGACAACACCCAAATTACATAAAGACAAAGATATAAATCAATCGCAGCTTCCTTTGGAGACTGAAGTTTGTCAGATGTTGCACACGCTATCAAATCCCAACTATTTTTGCCCTTACTCTGCACTTCCTCAGTACTTGCAAGGAATAATCCACAGTTAACATGTGTGCTCACCCAGCACCGCGCGGGTGTAGGAGGCGAGGCGAGGCGCAGCCCCGCACCACCCACTCCCGCAGATGTAAGCGCCCAGACAAGGTGCGAGGCAGTGGGCAGCCCCCCTCAGGTGTTAAAAAAGCCCATCCTGGCACCCCTGGGAATTGGATCCATCCCTAAACAATCAAAAAATAAACCCAAAAGCAACCTTCGTGCGGAGAAATGGCATGGTTTTAAGTACAAGGAAGGGAATGAATTGTAGCAAAGCAAGTAGGTTGGAAAGGCCAAATGTAGGGCTCAGTGTAAAAATAGATGTTGGTGATGCCAGAATGCCTTGGCAAAATTGTGCTTATTGATTTTCATAGAATAGGGAAAAAAGCTCCAGCCCTTTCTACCCCTGGCTGCTGACTGTGACTCACAAGCGGATCTAAAATGACTGTGATGAGCAAGCGGGGACCGGGCTGAGTTGCACCCAGCTTGTGCCTTCACAGCGCTGACGGGGGAACAGCACATCCCTCTCAGGGCTCTTCTTCAGGACATACAGAGAAGCTGCGGACATTCACCTCCATCACAGCACCTCATAACATTTCACTGGGGGGATTCCTCTGGGTGGGCAGAGGGGCTGATGGCTGTCGTTCGGTGGCTGGCTCCAGCACCGGCCGCTGCTGGTGGCCTGGCTTGGCGTCTCCCTCTGGCTGAGCGGGAAGGGGGGCTTGGGGAACCGGCTGCGTCGGAGGGCAAACATTAACTCTCCTCTGTTCAGCTGGGGTGGCTGCCTTGCTGAGGTGCGAGAAGCGTCACCAGCCGCTCATGTCTGCTTTTGCACCAATTTATATCTTGGCCGACAAGGGCAGTCAACATTACTTCAGGCAGAGGCAGGACCACAGCCCCAGGAAACGGCTTTGCTGGGCCGTTACATTCACGGGATTTTTCTTGTTCTTTCCAAGCGCAGACTCCGAACTCCCCTGAAGCCCTACAACACAAGCAGCGGAACCAAACTGTAGGGTGGGACCGGCCAGAAGAGGTGCTGTGGGGCCGCCCCTGCCTCCGCACAGGCCGCTGCCCGAGGCCGGGGCTCCCGCCTGCTCCACGCACAAGTATTTAGGATAAACCAGGGTGAAGCCCCTGCCCGGGGCCGGTCGCTGCCGTGGCCCTGGCAGGCGAGAAGGAGGAGGAGAAGGGCGGCGGGGGAGCGCAGGGCCGCGCCGCCCCTTCCCCGCGCCGGGGCCCGCCCTCGCCGCGACCGTT
>VYZM01015081.1:124108-171697 GCA_013398915.1 Dromas ardeola
GCCGGTGCCGGGGCTGCTCCTCCTCCTCCTGGCGCTGGCCGGGGGCAGCGGGGAGGCGCCGTCAGCAGGTACTGCCCTTCCCCTCCCGCCGCCGGCGGGGTGTGGGGCGCCGGGGGAGCTCCGCCGCCGGCGGGGCAGAGCAGGCCGCGGGCGGGGCGACGGTCTTGGCGGGGTGGGCCCTTTCCCTGCCCGGGCGGGAGGTTCCTCCCCCCACTCCCCATCCCCTTGAGAACAGGGCGTGGGGGGACACGCTGCCCACCCCCGGCCTCCCTTGGCCTCTGGCGCCGCCGGTACAGCGCGACCTGCCGCCCAAAATGGCGCTGCCCCGGGGATAAAGGCCGGGGCCGCCGCGCCTCCCTGCCCGCATCGGCCGAGGGCTGAAGTAGTTTCGGGGGCCAGACGCGTCGCTGAGGCGCTTTGCTGCTTTCTCCGGCTTGTCCCATCTCCGTTCAGTTTCCACGGGACTGCTTTGTGCGGTGTCCAGTGGAAGAGGCAGGCAGGGGCGCTGGGGCCTGGCCCGGGAGAGCTGCCACGAACAAAGCGGGAGCAAGTGCCTCCCATCCGTTCCAGCGGCGGGCGTCGGAAGGCTGGGTACCACTGGCATGGGAAACTGACCTGGGGTGTGCGCTACTCCCTCCGGCTTTCTCGTTAGCTTGGTCCAGGAGAATTGGGTGCAGAACAGATCTCTCATTAAAGAGGGCAGAGAAAACCCTAAAGGTTATCTTCAGTTGTAGTAATGAGACGTAACTCAAGAAATTGCTTACCCCCTTGCCTCGACATTCCGGAGTCACGGGCATCCTCAGGATTCTGCAGCAGATGCCCATTCTATCCACTGCTTGCAATCTCAAAACCCGCAATCTGCCCTCTCTGTGCATCCTCACGGTAGCTACAGTCCTCCTCCATCTCACAGTTACCTGTTCAGAAGCATCTTGCCTTTCGGAAAGTGATTGTTTCACTCTATGGAGCTGATGTCGTGTTTGAAGCAAATTATATTTTCTCCAGAAATTGCCTTAAAATTCAGGGGGGGGTAAGAAAATATTTTCTAGCGTCGTATATGGAGGACATTACTTCTAATGTGGATGGATAGTTTATCTGTAGTGGCAGAAAATCCTAAGCCACCCTGGAGCGTAGGCAGTCTTGGCTGCGTTTTGGTCCTGCTAGGGTATTGCCATTTCCTGTCACTTGGTTATCTCAGTCTTAGCCCTGGGTAGTGCTCAGCCTCACCTGCTTGCAGCGTCAGTCAGCAGCACTTTTTGGAGATGAATGAATCCTTTTGCAACTTCCTTTGATGGCCTTTATAGAAGTGCTTGTCAAGATGTACCAGCCCTTGTCTGAAGGGTTCTGCTCCCTCCCATTGGATTTTCCACGGATGAAAATTAATCAGATGGTTAATTTTTCACAATAAAAATGTCCAAATTTTAAGTCTAAACCAATTTACTTTAGCAGGATCATCTGTGGACACTTTAATTCTGGAATGACTTAATAAACTTATATAAGAATATCAACACAGGTATTTTTCATTGGCTTAATTAAATTGGTTAAAAAATAATTTAGCCTAAGTTCAGCTTCCTTATAGAGACAAGGCAGGTTGTTACCTGCAAACAGTATCTCCTTGTCCAGATTGAGACTGTTTTGCACATACTCGTTTTGCTGTTCTGAGCGTATGACAGTGTTTTAGCAGTTATTACTGAGCTTGGCTGAGACTGACATTTTCTATTCAGTGAGCCAGATGATTCCCTCTGTTCAGATCTGTAATTATTTCCTTTATTCTTCTTTTTAATTATGTTCCTGGAACACTGTGGTAATGTACTGTAGGTTATATTTTATACATGTATATAGATTGGAATGTATGTTATTCATAAATGTTTGCTCCATAAATCTTTTAGATGCATTTCTGCTCAAAAGTGCAATCTAATTCTGAAGATCTTAGGGGGTCACTAGCATTTCAGGAGAGTTAGACCAATTAGCATCCCTAATTAAATTACTTAGAGCAATCTATCAGCGCAGTTGCATTATTACATGTCATGGCTGGACTATGTCAGGAAAATTTGTTTTTAAAAAAAAGAAGTTGTGTTATTTAACATTAGAAACATTTCTGAGGGAGAGGAGTATGATTTCTGCGATCAGCAGCCGTGTCATGTGCTAAATGACTATTTTAATATGTAAGCCTGTTTACCTGCTCAGACTCCCACAGTTGCATTCACCATTGGTATAAGCATCGACTCCGGTGGAGTTACACCCACTCGTGCCAGCAGTGAATTTGGCCTAGAGGCCCTATTCCAGTGCCATCAAAACACTGATACCAAAGCCAAGCGTTTATGGATTACATTTTTTAAAAATATCACCCTAGATTAATTTTTTTATTTCAAAGGTGTTGTAGTTTACTCTGGAGCCTAAATGACTTGATTAGAAGTGTAATTTGAATTTTCATCTCAATCATATTGAACGTGCTACCCTGCAGCATAGTTTTTACGTTTGATTATCTGCAAATTCCTTGTGATTCCCTCAGCATATACAACAATGGAACGGAGGAAAATTACACATTTGTATTTGACACATGCTTAAAATTAACTTTTCTGCCTCTCCTCCCCCAGGTAGAAACTGTAGCTTTCTGCAGGAAATGGATGTCATCCAGAAACGGGATGAAAAGTGTTATTGCTATGTGCAAAACAGAACCTTTCACTTACAGTACCTTTGGTCGACTCTTCAGGTAAGGGGCCATTTTGGGGATCATTCAGATATGTAACACATTTCACGTGAACTTTTATCAGCAAAGTGTATGATGAGTTAGCAAGATCAAAGCAGTATTGCTGTATAATTAATAGTTTGAACAGTGTATAGGTAGGACCATGATAAAAATGCAGCATTGTGATCTTCCACTTAGGATGCAGTGAGTTTTGGTCTCCTTTTATTAGAAGGATGTCAACCAGGCTTATAGTATGATGCCATACAAACAACTTAGTGTTGTCTATTATTTTGTTGCACACCTTTTCTACTGATGGACCACTGTTAACTTCTGCAACAAATGGTTTTGGTTATCACCAAATGCCTTTACAAAACTTCAAACTTTGAGGATAAGATGCAGTTCTGTGACTCACTCGCTGTAGCATACCAAGCCACAGCATGGGAACCAAAGGTGTATTAGATTGTGACTAATGAAGAGACAGCAGTAGTGGTGCATTTCTGTTTTTCTGACTAAGGAGGTCATCTTACAAGGAGCATGTTTAGAGATTAGCTTGAAGCAATATAAAAATCTCTTAACAGTGGAAGCAATAATAACTAAAAATAAATAAGTAATGGCATTAAATATATATAAAATAAAAATAAATAAATAAATAATACCATCAAAAGAAGCGTGGCCAGTAGGTTGAGGGAGATTATTCTGCCCCTCTGCTCCACTCTTGTGAGACCTCATCTGGAGTACTGTGTCCAGCTCTGGGGTTCCCAACATAAGAAGGACATGGACCTGTTGGAGCAGGTCCAGAGGAGGGCCATGAAGATGATCAGGGGGCTGGAGCACCTCTCCTATGAAGACAGGCTGAGAGAGTTGGGGTTGTTCAGCCTGGAGACGAGAAGGCTCTGGGGAGACCTTATAGCGGCCTTCCAGTACCTAAAGGGGGCCTACAGGAAGGATGGGGAGGGACTCTTGATCAGGGAGTCTAGCGATACAACACGGGGTAACAGTTTTAAACTGAAAGAGGGGAGATTTAGATTAGGTATTAGGAAGAGGGTGGTGAGACACTGGCCCAGGTTGTCCAGGGAAGTTGTGGATGCCCCATCCCTGGAAGTGTCCAAGGCCAGGTTGGATGAGGCTTTGAGCAACCTGGTCTAGTGGGAGGTGTCCCTGCCCAGGGCAGGGGAGTTGGAACTAGATGATCTTTAAGGTTCCTTCCAACTCTAATGGTTCTATGATTCTGTGATAAAGGAACAAGCTGACTATGTGTGTCGTTCCTTTTTTTTTTCCTGGGAAGTATGTCTCCAGACAAGGGAAGGAAACAGTTTAACTTCATCTTTGTTGAAAGAATTTGTTCTCAGATAATAAGGAAGTAGAACATCTCTTTGTCTGTTCCCAGGACTTTTTTCCTCAGGAACATGCTGCAGATGTTTCTATGAATGGTGTCAGACTTCAGGTGGTGAAACCCTCCAGCAATCACATGAGCTTTCCTGGAGGAAATGGTTAAAAGAAGGAAGTTAAGATTTTTCCCACCACAAATTGCTTGCTGACATGTTGTCTCTTCTCCCAGTAGAAGCCTGTTTTGCATCGCTTTTTGTAGATAGGTCTTTGTTGTCTAATAGGTGCTGATCAAGAGCTCACAATGAATCAGAATCTTCAGGAAGTTCATCCCATCTCAGAAGATGGACAAGATCTTTTACCAGTTTGGTGTGGGAGGGTGCTAGGAACTACCAAGGAACCCCAAAATAACCAACAGGAACATGCTTATATTTAAAATTCTAGTTATGATATCTTTCATTTTCCTTATCTCTCTTCTGTCCCTAACATGAAGATTGCATTATTAACTACAAGAAAAGTAAGCCCAGTTTCTTCCGGTTCAGGAGGGAAGTGGGTAAGTGTATGAACATCCACAAAAGAGACTCTGGTCAGTCAAATATTACTGGTTTTGTTAGAAATTTGTGTGTGGGCAAGTGTCATGGTAAAAACAAACCCACAGAGCTTTTGGATGGAATGAGACCCTTCCGTAGAACTTTGCTGACATTGAGTTCTCGGAATCACCGTGTAAAGCCTAAACAATTAATATTTGTATAATATTAATAACTAATATTAATCAACTAAGAATTGCACTAGCATTTTATTCTCGAGCTCGCTATACTGATTTTCATTATCACATGTATGGCTTATAGGCTATATAGTTCAGCAAAACAAACGCCCCCAGTGATTCTGAGCTGCTTCTCTGTGTTTTTTTTGTTGTTTCTTTTTAGGTAAAAGTAAACAGCACAGAAATGTTCAGGTTTGAGCCTATTTCACAAAAAAGCAACTGTCGTAATTCAGAAACCGTTTTTGAGTTTGCTGCATGTGCTGTTCAAATCTTCTGGAAACCAGACACATCTACAGAAACTTTCGTAAGCATAAAACAATATGGAGAGGATATTTGTTTCAAAATACAGCCCTTCAAAACCGAACTGTACACTGTGAGTGTGAAACGAGAAAGTAAGTAAAAAAAAAAAGCTTTCAGTTTAGATTACAGATAGCTTGGTATTGCCAGTGTTACTGAATGTACCCATCTCTTCTGTAAGAAGCTTGGGACTTTTCTGTTGATGTTTTATATAATCGATAATTCAGATTGATTTAGTCTAAAGTCCATTTCTATTTGTTTCCCCTTTTTTTTAGTGCTAGATGGAAAGCTCTTGTTTTTGTTTGTAGCTGGAATTTTTCTGTTCCATTTTGCAAACAGCCTGAGCAGGTGAGTACTAGCTGCTGGTTTTTTGACCTTCTTTCCCAAAGCCTGTGCATCTTTGGTCTGTTTTCTAAACTAAAGAGGTGGTTCTTTGGGAAAGTGAAATAAAGAAACTGAACATATATTTAGAACTTCTTCATACCATTTGTGTTTGGGCAGATTGTGACATATCTTGGAGTGCTGCACTCTATTAATCACTTAACTGTGTTAGCATTCTTGTATCCAAGTTTCCTGCACTGGGCAAAACCAAGGCAATCCTCAGCAAGCATGTGGATTCAGAAAAATTCTCTCGTCCTTTTGTAGACCAGTGAGGTTAGCTGAATGCTAAATAATGCTGCATGTATTATAAGTGATGCCTTCCTGCAGGGAGAAGTGCTTAGGATGAGGTCATCTGGGGTCTCATCTGCCTCCACCTTTGTGCCAGCCTTTCCCCATCCTTCTTTTGATGCACGTTTTGCATAGCATGTAAGGGAGGATACTTAATTATTATAGCAAAACATGTGGCCCATGACTTCAAAGGAAAATGAGTCACAAATTAATTGTCAGGAGGCACCTCTAAAACAAGCAGAGCAGCAACAGCTTTTATAGAGTTAACTCAAAATTAAAAAGTTAGATTTTATAAATGCGTAAGATTAGAAAAAAAAACTTGCAGGTTTGTGGCTTTTTTTTTTTACATTTTAAATTTAAAAAAATAAAACTTTTCTTGCAGTACAGAATCATATCGGTAGATAGAAGAAAATGAAATTACTAGAAACTAGAAGGTCAATGAAATCGCAAATAGTGTAAGCTTTAAAAAAACCCAACACTGTCTCCTGGCCTGTAACAACTCTAGTGACCTTAAAGTATTTGTTGGGAACTTTTCCTTACATGGATTTAACATCTGAACTGGGCCTGTTAACCATGTAACTTACAACTCTAACTTACAGCTGTGTTAAGTTCTTACTAAAGATCACTTCTGTTTTTACAAATGTTGGCATCTTAACCAGTTACAAATTCTCACCATATTCTCTCTTGTTCTCTTACAGGAGTACCAAGTTCTTTTACCTTTCTGGAATAATACTGGGTGTTCTTGCTCTGCTGGTCTTTGTCCTGTTGGCACTTAAAAG
The DNA here is from genome assembly GCA_013398915.1 of Dromas ardeola. Classification (NCBI taxonomy): domain Eukaryota; kingdom Metazoa; phylum Chordata; class Aves; order Charadriiformes; family Dromadidae; genus Dromas; species Dromas ardeola. The sequence continues at coordinate 130,629 of VYZM01015081.1, forward strand.
GTTTATTCCAAGGGTAAATCTAAATTTATAAAACAAAATAATAATACTCATCCTCAACATCATAATATAGGAAGTGAAGAGTACAGAGCCAGATTCTGACCTTGCTCTGTTTTTGTGGCCAGGTAACTCTGCTGAAATGACTGCAGGATTGCTTGTGTCAAGCAAATATAATTAGGTCATGATCAAGTTCTAGTTAGCTTGCTTCTGACTTTAAAATAAACAGGAGATTGTTGATATACAAGAAGACTTTATTCTGAAACATAAATCATTTTCATTAGACTGGAGCTAAGCTTACTTTTGAATCTATGGATCAGTCTAAATCAAAATGTAGTTTTAGTGGCCACTGGGACACATTCTCTTCCGTTCACCAGAGACAATTCATTGCAAGGCAGATGTGAATTTTTCCTTTACTTTTACAAAGTCTGTGCATTCCCACAATATTGCTGACATATGTTAATTGGGAATACACTGCAATAGCCTTATACCATGACATCGTGACATGATACACAAATACAGAGATGCAGTTGCTCCACTTAGAACTGTTATTTGTTTAGTTGTAGCATGGGGAGCACTGTACAGTGGAAGCCTAACACAGGTCATAAGCCCTGTAGGTCTACCAAATATCACATGTGGTTTTGCCCATGAGTTCCCTTGCACACAATGGTCCTGATTCTGACTTGAAATGTTTTTTACTTTTTAAAATTTTGAATGGTTTTTAAATTTTCAGCGCAGTACCTTCTGGATCTTAATGAGCGGCTGCTGGATGTCGTCTCTCTATTTTATTTACTGCTTCAAAGAGAATATGCAGTGGTTGTGGTCTGAACACAGAAACTACTTGTTGGGTAAGAAAATTATCAAACAATGCGCTGCAGATTTTGGTTTAATTTAGTGGTTAGATGAATACCTGCCCATAAAAAATAAAATCAAGTGACTCACTTGTGGAGTAAGTTTTTCTCCTAAGCCATAGATGTTGGAATATTCCAAAGGTTCCTAATCCACTAAAATGAGCATTTACTCATATTGTGTTATTAAATAAGTAGTTGGATATAGTGGGCCAGTGGCAGCTTTAAGAGTAGATTTCGCCTGTATTATTTGTTCATTGATTTGCCATTACATACTTTCCCTGTAACAGCAAAAGGCAGCTACACTGGTTTGCATTTTGCTGGATCCGGGAACTGGGCGCGTAAGTTGCTAACTGGATGTGGCTGCAGGGGCTGACAAATCTATTGATCCAGCACCTGCCTCAACATCCTTGCATGGGGAGCATTCGTGTGCAGCTCATAGCGTTAGCTAAAGGCTGTTCGTAGACCACCTCGTGAACTCTTTGCACACTTTCGAAATATAAAGCACATACAACATAATGCAGGTATCTGTAAGACAACACAAGAAACAGCAGGCTATACTTCACAGCAGTTGGAAGCTTTGTGAACTAAATTAATGAAGTTTATGTGGGTAGTCTGCGTCTTTTCCTCCTTCCTCCATATCCTTCTTTTCTGTTTCCACAGGGTATTTTCTGGCTGTTGGAATTACCAGCTTTGCCACATGTTACCAGCATGGACCGCTTACCACTGAAGTGAGCATAACCTTGTTTACGTGGACGCTACAATTAACAGCCTTTGTCTTGATTTATTGTGGCGTCACCATACCTCAAGTTGCATATGCAGTAATAGCAGGCAGCCTCTGTTCCAAAGGCCTGTGTTACCCCCTCGGTGCTGCTTGTCACATAGGCAGGTTTGTATGTATTTGTGAATGCCAAAGTCCCTGTATCACCAGGAAATACTGGAGGCTGATGCTGAAAAAACCCTCGCACTTCAATAATGGTTTATGAATTTCTAATACTAGTTCATATTTTCACCAGATATAAAGCAGCAATAGAAAAGGCTTAAATCCCTGAGACACAGGAATTTAATTCTTTTCCATTTGGCAGTTTTAAGTTTTGTTCTATGGAGAACGGAGAAATGTGACTGTGCTCTTCAGTAGAAACGTAGCACCTTCTAGTCTTCAGCATATGGTAACCAAACCATTTCTGTTTGGTTGATTGATTAGGCTGCAGCAATACTGCCTTGGCTTCACGTGTACTGAGTGAATCTGCAGGTAATTCGTACTGAATCTTACAGGAAAAAAGAGCGTACTATCATCTAGGGAGCAGATGTTAAAAAGTGACCATCCTTGTAGCTTAGTGTAGAATTCACAGACTAAAAACCCATGTCCACAAAAATCCATTGATTTCCATTGATTTTAGTTTTCCAAGGTTATTATCCTAGATGTACATGTCTGCCTTTAGTTCGTGGAAACAATCTGTATCACTGTGGAGGCATTCCCCCAGAGCCCCATTTATATTATGGCATTTGGAATGGGAACTGCTTGCAGTATGTAGACCTTAGTTTGCTAAGTATTTCCATTAGCAATATGGGAACACGTTTGCTCATCCTTGAATTTGAAGCATGTTTTGTCACAAATACAACACTCAAATGAAGATTCTAACAACTCCTGCCAACTTACATCTGTTTTTTACCTTCCATGATGGCATCCAGATTAAGAGACTTTACTGCAGACTGTTCTGCAGCTGTGGACTTCTGCTGAACTGCAGAGAACCAGGAAACACCAAAGGCTAGAACTGGCATAACCAAAAGAATAAAACCCAAATAATTTATTTTTTAGTCTTTTACACATTGATTAGCTTTGAAGAACATGTTGCTTTGCTCTAGTGCTCTTTTTAGATGTTGAAGTGTGGACTGGGTTGAAGCTTTTTTATTTTAGGTAAAATTTATCATTTGTTGAAGACCATTTTTGCCTGCAGCTGAGAAGCACCATCTGTTTCAAAAGCAACATGTAAGATCAATACTTACCTGATGTAGGCAGGTTCAGCTCACTCTGAAATGAGTAAGATTTGGCTACAAGTTCACAGAAGTCAGAATGTACCTGTTCTTCCCTGAAACACTGTAGCTTGTTCTCCATGTGGACTTTTTGTTTTTCGTGAACGGATGCTTCTGTAAAGCCTGAATGCACCGAAATACAGCTCGACAAATTTATCTTAGGAGAACGATAAGGGAGTCTTTTTACTGTTTCAAAACACTAAGCAGCAGCACCAAACTGTGAGGCCATGATGCCAGATACACAGTTCAGAGCAGCAGCTCTATCAAAATAAATAAGAATCTTGCGTTACTTGTTATTAAGATCAGTCCTGATCCCACTGAGCCAGGAAGACCTTTACCATTTGACCTGAATAAGGGCTACAGTTCGTTCTTGCTTTACAGGGAAATAAGGCAGAAAGTGAACGCTGCTGGTTAGAGCAGGTGTTTTTATACAGAGCTGAAAGTTTTATGGGCATCCAGCCCTTGCTTATCTTAACTCATCACAACATTTAAATTGAAAGCAGTCGACAGAAGGGAACAGAACATGGCACGCTTTCTAATTGATATCTAATTATATTATACATGCTACGCAGGAGCTAAAAAAACATCAGATTGTAAACAGTTAGGCCTCAGACTACTCAGTTTTGTAATTTAAAGCAAGATTTAAGAGAAGCTATCTAGTAAACAACACGAACAACTCATAACAGACTTAGAGCATTGCTTATATTCTAAATTACATATGCAGACTGGATTTTGATTCAGCCCATGTCTCTGCACAGGCACATTTTCCATATTGCACCTAAAAATGGCTGAGCAAGCAGCCATCTATTTAATTCTATGAGATTTAAGTCCATGCATACACAATAAGGACCTGATCTGAAGCTCATCAGATACCGTTCTGTGGAATTCTACAACTTTGGTTAAGACCTAGGGTAAGCAGGCTAGCAAACATTAGACTCCTTCTCCTGAATTTTTAATGCAACAATGTAGCTTGTCCTCTTAAAAGGATAGAAGTGATTTATGCGTGTTAATAGCAGGTAGTAGAGAAAAAGGACGACAATAATTATGTGCCAGAAGATTGTAGAAATGCTAATTGTTTTAATTTCATTATAGAAAAATGAAGAACCACTTTAAATCAAAAAAGTTAGTGTTTAAATGCCTTACTGAAGAGGAGTATCGAGAACAAGGTGAAACTGAAACTATCAGAGCTCTGGAGGAGCTACGCTCATTCTGCAGGAACCCTGACTTCCCATCGTGGTTAGCTATATCCAAACTCCAGTCCCCACATAGGTAAGAAAATCTGGCCTCTCTAAAATGGGAGACATGTTGCACAGACGCTATTACACAGCAGATCCAAATGCTACTGCAGATGTGCGTTTATCTTGCATGCAGTCAGACATGTGGGTAGCTCTATCTACTTGAGTAATCCCACTGGAGATCACAGCCACCTCTCAAGGCTATTCCTTGCTGGTGGTATTAAACACTCTGTTTGTTCCTCTCTGACCATAAATTACTCTGAGAATTCGTAAACGTTGACAGCTAATTCGTGGTAATGGCATCTTTCCCTAAAGCATACAGGCTTCCTACAAAGCCTCTGCAAGCTCCTACACAGTGACTCAAGTGGCCATCTAACCAGTGAAATGCTCCTTCCTTCAATTTTTAGAGCAGACAACTCATTGTGTAAAACTGGGGCAGGCTGAAGATACGTGCTCAAATACTACTTGCATTTAGCTCTCCAACTGCATGCCTGCACAGCCAAGAAATCCTATGACTTGAAGTATCGACCAATACCTAAGACTAAGCATACAGAGGAAAAAAAAATCAGTGCCTGCACCTAGGAAGTGTAACAGGTAGAAGAGCTGTTTCAGATATAGCTTGAGACAAACGAAGAGAAATATGGGTTAGGAAGGGAAGGATCAGATAAACGCACCCAGAAAATACTGCAGAATGTAAAATTAATCATCATAGCAGTGTATTTCTGTCAAAACTGAACCTGCGGGATAGCAGAAGCAGAGTTTCACATACTGCCTAGCCACAAAGACTTGGCCCTTGCCACAGAACCGAATATCACAATTTCAAAGGAGCCCCAGTCAGCTTGGAATTTAATCAATAAAAAGTTAAAACTAGTTTCAGAACCTTCATCTTCCTTGGATGGGCACACAGACAGCCCCTCTGCCAGGTTTTATAGATTTACTGTTAAACTACCTTATTTTCAAGGATACTTGCACTCTGTAGCATGACTGAAAGACAGGAAAAGTGAAAACTCACTGCAGTATTGTAAAACAAAATACCACCAAATGCACAAAACAAACAATGGAGACATATGTATTTTCTAGCGATCACCTAGTTAATATAGTTCTTACAAATTGTTCACTATAAAAATAAAAAACTGAGAAGGAGAACCGGCAGAAGTCTGATTTAAAGTTGAGTACTCCTTCAAGCTCCCATCAAGCATCAGAAGATAGTTCAACACAAGGCAAACCTGTAAAACACAGCCATTCCAACTCTGTTCCCCATTTAGACTAACAGTGCTTCCAAGAAGAGTGAGGTGACAACATTCATCTCACAGAAATGTTAAGTCTAAAATGTAAATTATTGATCAGTTTACCAGAACGCCAGAATGTAGCTGCATTTCCTTTTTCTTACATTTCTCTGATGCTGTCGACACTTACCCAGGTGTCAGAACTGCCTTCTGTTTCCACAGGCTTGCCATAAACCTCCAGCTCCATTCTATCTCTTCAATGTAGTCGTCCACTGAAATTAAGATTTGTGGCAAATTGAAATGTAGGGACAGTGCCAAGTCCACGCTTTGTTCTGCCAGATCCCCGGCTTGGCATTTACTTGGAGCAGCTGCAGAATTCCCAGTCTGCAGCTCCAAGTTCACCCAAAGCAGGAATTCTTTGGCAAGACTTGAGCTCAGCTTGCCCAGAGTATGTGTGCAGCACCAGACGCAAGGTGATGGCACAGCAATGTAGGAATGTGAAGTTCTCACCATTTTTCCTTTCATTAGCAATGTCAACTTACCTGAATTCTTACAGCCTTTGTCTCAAATATGCTACAGCTTTAATTTATTTTTAGAAGCTAAAGTACCATCTATCCAACTGTACAAATGCTCACTCTGGATTACCCCATGAGTACTGACAAGATGTGAAAACTAAGTTAGATCTTCTTGCTTAGTCACAAGACCTTGCAGATGGCCTCCAGAAGAGCAGAAGTTACTTATATAGAAAAGACTGAAGACTGAAAAGATGAGGCAGGAAAACAAATCTTGAGGGTTGTTTCCATCCATTGCTATTTACTCTGTTGTTCAGGACTCCCTAGCTCATACTGCAACTTACCCTCATCTGCACTGCCGGCAGGCACGTCCTTGCAACATCCCTGCTTAATTGGCAGCATCTGCTGCATTTACAGTATTTTTTTTTTTTTTTTCATTTCTCAGCTGATCACTTCTCCCTTTAAAAATCTGTCAGGTTTGCAGGTTTTGTTCTGGGATCTCCCCACATCACACCTGCAGAAACAAAGGCGCATGATGAGGAATACGGCATTGGGAGCTTCTTCCTGGAAGAGCAGCTCTTCGAGACCAGGGCAGAATCTGAGCAAGATGAACCAGCCAATTCCGTCCATGAAGGAGATGAGGAGGATGAAGATGAAATGCATAAACAAATTTCATTTCCATACGCTACTGAGTTGCTCTGAGCTTTGGGAAATAACCAAAAAAATGAGAGAGGGAAAACCCATTTGTCCTGGAAAGGGAGGATTACAGACTGAGAACTCGTGCGTGGTGATTTCTTGTGGTTGCTGGTGGACAAACAAAGATTTTTGAAAAAACTGTTTCTTGTATCACTGATGTTGCCTGATTAGAGCAACAGAAGGAAACCACAGGGGCTGGTCAAGTGAAGTGGATTCTCATGCTATCGGTACTTTAAGTGGGGAAGTAAACGTTGCTTATTTCCAAAGCATGTACTGGCAGCAGCCTGTTCCACCAGGATGCCTTTTTTTTCCAAGGATACTACCTCTAGAGAACAGAGAATCTGTTTTGGCCCTTTCCATTGTGAAGTCCTCTGTGCTGAGCACTAGAGGGAGGAGAAGCCATTATTAAGACTCTACTTTTCCTAAGTACCTTATGTGTCAACAATTTTAATAATGCTGTTAGTGTGCTGATAAACTGTTTTTATTGTTTGTGGGACTTTTCAGTGCTAAAGATCAATAGAGAGTCAACACAGTTGAACGAGGTTTGTTTGCTTCTCTGGCCAGCCTTGCTGTTTGTTAGCCTCATTTTGCCTCTCCACATTTGTTTTAAGCTCCTCTCACTCTTCAGAACCCTGCCTGACTTTCCACCCTCTGTTGCATTGTTCTGTTCTTGGTCTCTGCTCTAATTATACTGCACTTTGTTCTTTCCATGTCTTTGTTTATTTCTCTTCCCCCTTCTACAGGTCCCTCTCTGCTGAACCTTTCTTCAGTCCTCTGCTTCTCCACCTCTGACAACTGCAGATGATTTAGGAGAGGATTTCCATCCCCAAATGTATTTTCAGTATTGCTTTCAATTTCACTGTCACCTTACCTCACAGGGGTGCTGGCCTCCATACCAGGCCTCTCAACAGCCCAGAAAAGGCGACAAAGGCTGAGGCTGTTTCAGCTGCTTGGAGGAACTGCCGTCAGCAGCGCCGGAGTGATGCTATACGCATGTAATTGGTAATACGGATAACCCACATATAGCTCCACTGTCCTCAGAGACTCAATACTTGCTCATTCAATAGAAAGCGGAAAGTAATTCCAAAACAAGGAGGGAGGGATACTTGGCTCCTACCTTCCCTTCTTCGGCCCTCTTTGGGACTTACCACAGGAGGTGTGCGGGGAACCAAAGAACAGTGAGAGAAATTTAGACAGTCAAAATGTCTTTCAGATTATGGATTACACAATCCTAGGCTAGGGAGTAGATCACGTCCCCTCAATTCACCCACCTGCAGAGGTCGTTTCCCTCTTTTGTTTTTTAGACTATCCCTATATTCTTCTGTCCTCGCCTTGCTGTTTCCCTTTACTGTCTCCAAACTGCAGAAAACAAAAGACCATTAATTGTGTCACTGTCTGATCTTACAAACCCACCAGTGTGGGTGGTGGGAAGCAGTTAGCTCTCCAGAAGGGCATTTCAGAGCAGGATATATTTGTTTTACAAGGGATCTCTTTTCGTTGTAGCGTGTGATGCAGCATAACTTCAGCGGTGCATGCACTATCGTGGTTTCTCGTCTGTCGCTGGACAAGGGAGAAAATCTGTTACCTCTAAGAGTGCTAAGAAGTGCTGCCATACCACATCCTAAGAGCTCCTCTGTGTAAAAGAGGACTCAAGAGTTCATGCTTGAAAGCCTTACATAGTCCTTCCTCCTTTATATTGCTTCAACGTTGCTTCATTTTAAAAGAAACTCTTCAATTTTACAGTAGAGAGACTTAACACCCTTTGATGCCATAAATTTGTAAATCCAGATACAGAATCTATAGCATATTTAGCAGAGAGTAGCCCTGTCGGGCAAGTATTCCAAAATACACTCACTGTAATGTCCACAACATTCAAAAATAGAACAAGAGAGTTCTGTTCAGCAAGGGCACTAGCAGCAGGAGTCACCTCTAAAGAGAGGCTGCTACCACCACATTCACAGTTAAATTGCCACCCACACTCTGAAGTCAGGCTTGGCTTGGCGGGTTCTGTCACTAGCAAGAAGCTGGAGGCATTAGCTGTTGTGAAAACTGAGGAAATCCTCATCATCTTTGATGGTTTGGATGCAGGCTGAAAATTCACCCCTGAGCAATGATCTTAGTCTACTGAAGACTATTTTACCTTTGATGTTGCCATCATGAAAACGAAGTACTTAAAAGTCCTACAGATTAGTCAAAAGGATACTTGAAGAGATGGCTTAATGTTAAATGGTTTTTGCATGTTTTGAAGTACACAAGCTGAAAAAGTGATTTGAAAAGTGATTTGAGGCCAAGGGGGAAAATCAGATTTACCCTAGCTTAAACCCACAGTTTTTCTGGATTTCTTGTCTTTACTGAGGTAATGATGATTATCCTTCCATAAGTACATAATATGTATTTACATACAATAGCCCAGATAATACATTAAGATAATATTTTACCTATGCAGTACGTTAAATTGAAAAGCCCCCCAAAAATAGGCAGTTGCATTTTTCAGACACTGTCCCTTTTTCTAAATAAGTTAGAACAAAACCACGTACACCTGCTCCCACAAGGAAAAAAAAAATAAAATTCAGCCCACATTTTACGGAGTTGTGAAGTCCATCATTTGCCAGGGATGGGTAACTAATATCCAGAGTAGAGCAGGAAACTAAGTACATCCAGGACAGAATTACAGCAACATATGAGACAGATGACAGCTACTTTAGTGGATAGCTGATACTGACCTTAAAAAGCCTCCCAAACCTGTTCCAACATTGGAAGCATTTAATAAACAAAACCCACCAAAACCAACTGCTGTCATTTGAGCCCTTTGCCAACAGTGAGTTTACTTGCACAGTGCTCCTGTGAGATATGGAGATTACATAGGTTTACTGAAACACAGGTACTGTCCAGTGTTCAGCCAGAAAATCTGTGAACAGAATGTAGAAGTTAACCATTGCCTTAACCATTACAAAAGCCTTTCTTTCTTAACAAAGGATAAGTTACGTTTATCTTCTGTTTCACGGTGTTTAAAAAAAAGTTGGATTTCATATTTATTTTGTATTCACAGTACAGCATATACTGTCTTGTACTTTTAAGATTTTTTTTAAATAAAAATATTTTTCAACTATGTGGTACTCCTCCCTTACGCATTTATTCTCTTAAGAATAGCGGGACATAGGACAAGGAGGAGCCAAGCAAATGGGTGTGTTTACGTCCCGAGGTTTTCTCCCTTGTTGCAGATTCAAGAAACAGTCACTGCGCAATAGCTGTGGTCACTCCAAAACAGAGCATCCCCTCTACCTTGAATCCATCTCCCTCAAGGAACTTGCCATTCCCGTTCTCCACTCATGACAGATCCAAACCATCAGAAGCCAGATCCGCTGGGTGACAAGCGAGGTCTGGCAGGTACACGCATGCAAACAACAAAGCAAAACTAAGATATGTGCCGACATGACCAGTGCTTGGCAGCCTCTGTCTCCAAACTGCTAGGTGACAAACGTAATCCAGTTTTGACTTTCACTCACAGTGTCCTGCACCCTTCCGTATCAGCCTGTTTATGATGCACACCGGTGTGCATCCCTCACATCCTCCTCGCCCTGCACAGGGAAATTTGTGCCTACAGTCAGATTTTATCACGAAACAGATGTTAACGCTGCGCAACAGTAGTTCCCAGGCTCTAGGTTCACCTTCCTCCAGGCAGTGAACCTAGCAAAAGGTCGTTATTGAATTATTTTCAGTTCAAGTGATTATGTTCACTGCTGGCACCGTAATATGAGCAAATGTAACAGAAGTTCCAACTGATACTATTAAATACATTATGGATATTTTATATTTCTTACCACAGTTTTTACAGTTTCACAAATATCAAAACCCGGGTGTACATGTTCATTTTGCAACATAGAATGACTATACAATTCCAAAAAGAGCAGGCATTTCAAATACACGATTCTGAAGTGTAAACACAGTGTACAAGCTCTTCACCTCACAATCCAGGTGCTATGCAGTAGCAGCTGAGGTAACACCATACAGCGTGAACTCAACAAATGGCTGGTTTGCCTCAAGATGATTTTTAGCATCCTTCTGTCCCGTCGCCTGTTCAGTCTTTAGGCCTCCCCCAAGTTATACAAACATACAATAAATACATTTCTGATTTTAAAGGACACTTAGACAAGTCATGAGGATTTATGTGAGTACAGTACATTTAAGTTCAAGTGCAAAAAAAGTAACTAGTGGCTAGTCATCGATGTTTCTTTTTATTGTCTATGGTGTTGGTCCCAGGCACCACCAGAACATGGGTTGTTCTAGAAGCGCAGCTAAAACACAGCTATGGGACACCCCTTCAGTCAGGCTAAAGGGATGTCAAAGTGGATAAAACTGCGCGCCCCCTTTTCCTGCTTAGCTGCTGCCATCTTCCTCTCTCCTAACCCTGTGCTCCTGATAACCTTGTCTCTCTATCACCGTACAGTCCACACACACCTTCCCCACGGAAGGCCTGACACACCACCTACATCCGATTTCAACGAGGGCTGAGCAATACTTAGTCCTGTAGAAGCTGAGTGCTCAGAATCTCCCAGGAACAAGCTGTTAATAAAAGCAGATGGGCCAAAACACTATCCTGACTAAACCTCCCAGAGTCCTCCTTGAGCGCCGGCGATATTCCTCCAGCAGCAATTTTCACAATGCACCAGCAAGCGAGCTGGCTGCAGGTAATATTGAAAAGCATAACAAAACATAATCCGAAGTCTTCCGGTGTCTTGACATTGGGCAAAGTAATTTCCTAAACATACTGCAATTTAGTTACGTTTGCTTCCTCCTGAGAATCTCTCACTCTACTCGATTTCTGCATCAACAACTTTGCCCCTACAATCCTAATCATTAAGATTTTTAGATGATTCCTCCCTACCCCCCACCTTCCCTAGGCACTTAAAGCTTACTGTTTTCTTAATAAATAACCACAGTAACTACACTGCATTAAATAAGCCATTGTATAGATGATGAAATAAAAACCCAAAAAACCAGTGTGTCCTGAAACCCTTGATCAATCTCAGGTTGTGCAATCTTGATCAAAGAGTCTTGTCTCAATACAACATCAAACCTAAAATTACCCAAATGCACACAACCTATGCCCAACTGAAGGGCTGCAAGCGCAGAGGTGAACTTCTTCAGAAGCCTTCCTCCAGCTTTTTCGTTTCACTAAAACACCAGTTCAAAACCTTTGCTTTGCAGACCTAAACCTTTATCTCAAACAAGGTAACATTAGCTTCAAAAACATATTCTTTGAATATGTGTGTGTTTTACTTAATCCATCACCATAATATGAAGATACGCTTGCTAAAGCTACTCTGTTTCTGAGAAATCTTTACAGAGACAGTTCCATGCTGTTCCCATATTTATTGGATCTGATATTTTCTAATAGGCGATGCAGGGAAACTCGGTTTCTATCCTAAAAAGTCTTTTCATTTTGTCTTGGGAGCAAATTCAAAGGAAATTATCCAATCAAGCCAGACACTCTGTGCCTCAACAAGTGAAGAGTGAACTCCCTTTTTCTACAGATTGCAAAGAAATCTCATAGCACTTGACTCAGCTTTAGCAAAGCAGCCAAGAATTCTTCCTACCGCTAGATCCGTCCATATCACTTCCCTCAAGAATTCCGAACTTTTGGCTTCCCTGCTCATGTTGCTCTGTGTAGTCATATGAATATTCTTTATATAGTTAAAAGCTTGCACTGCATCACATTATGATCGTTACGATGAAGGAAGTCCTACTTTTGAGCTCCTACTCCAGCGTTTCCCAGGTGAGAAGCAGAATTCCATGCACTGGATTTGGTAAGGTGAGCGCATCTCAGGGCCCTGCAGCAGCAGGCTGAGCATCATGATCCGACACAACGCGGTTGCCATCTACTTGGGAATCTGATGTTGCTGTAGGTGTTGGTGCTGAACAATTGCTGGGCTGCCCAGAATCTGTCGGATTTTGGGGTTGTCTTGCTGAGCTGGCTGATGAAGCACTGCAATTCTCATTGATTTTCTAAAGACAGGGGAAAGGATTGCATGCAAAAAGTAAGTATAAACACTCATGACGCTATCCCCAGAGGTATAGCCCCAGATGCATTCAGGCACTTCTGGAAATTCACAAAGCGCTTACTTTGAATGCCCGCAACGTAACAAATCAAACTTAAAGAAGCCAAGCAAAAGTAGTACATTTAAATCCAGATGACACTAATAGCAAGCAGACAGTAGCTTACCTTCCATCTCTTTTCCTAACTGCGCTTTCCCAAGAAGCATGCAAAAAACAAACTTGTTGTGTTTCAAGGGGAAAAAAACCAATTAACTGGACTTCAAAGTGTTTACACAACATCATTATTTTGATCAAACAATTCTCTAAAATGTTTTCATGCTCCTTAAATATAGCTTTCCTCAATAGTTCCCTCCCTCCCCAAGATACTGCTCAGACTCTGAATGGCAGAACGTTTGCAGTACTGACGTACGATTCCATCCACTCTCCTCCAACAGGCCTTACTAAGGAACATAAGTGCACATTTAAACAGCAGTTGCATTCCCCAGGGCTGAAACAGCAAGCTTTCACACCAATACATTTCACATTAGGAAATGACACGCTATCTATGGTTATTTGTTTTGCACTGAAGAATAGAGAATATGGCAAGTACGTCCCTTTGCTAGAAGGAATATAAGCAAGCAGGAGCAAAATCAAGCCAAAATCTTAACAAAATAAGACGGAATGATTTTTGTCACTAATTCCATTTTCTGTGCACTGACCCTCCTTCCAAATGATCAATTTTCATTTTAAGGAGGCTATTTCACAAATTCAATAAGAGAGGTGGGTAGCCTTTTCCTAGTTTCAGTATTTTAATATCACCAGCCTAAAATAAATGACTGAGCACAAAACTTGAAATATTTTGGAGAAGGTTTGTCCTTTTGGGGCACTGAAACAGGGATAAGAGATTTTGGAGAACACAGATGATGAAGAAAATAATACAATGGGGCGCACTGAATTTTGGCACATCAACAAGAACCACTTTTATATCGGCACTGTATTTCTACGGGAAGGAAAGAATAATGAAGAGATCACGTGCCACAGAAACGCCAACAGGCACAAAAGCCCTTCTGGCCTCTTCACAATTCTTTGCGAAGCAGCTGGGTCGTGTTCAGCAGTGTTGGACGTGTCCCCCTCAGACACCACACAACTGCAAAACATTCTTTTCTTGCCGTGGTCATTGTGTAAATTCTGCGCGACTGCTCTTCTGCGATTTCTCTTTTAAAAAAAGGGGGACAGCTTATACTAACCAAGACCCTGAGGGCATCTACCATTGGGAAACAGAGCAGTTGGTGTCGACAAATTACTTTGATGTCAGAGACCCAGTGGTATCTTCAGTGCCGCTATAAAAAACATGTTCTTTGACTCAAGGAAGTTCAAAAACAAAGGTGAAATTCCTCCACACTCTGCTCTGCTGATTCACACTCACATCCCAAATTACGCATTTCTAAAGACAGCAGTTGTGGAAAAAGCATTTCTGTGTTTACGCCTACTGGGTGCATAAGAAGGAACCTCACCCACTTCTTCCAGACAGGTAAACACAGTGGTCTTAACATTAACCTTGCTGTTCTAAAACTTGCACTGGCAGCATTCCCCTATTTTGCTTAAGGAGTGTGCTTCAAGATGCAAACCCATCCAATCATTGATGAAGCTCCTAAAAGGTATTTTGAGGGGAAACTGGACAGAAGGGCAATGGTGTGAAGTAAGCACCAGCAACCAGACATTTTAAGTCACGCAATGGCTCTTATTTGGTGTAACTCTAGATAAAAAAACAAAAAGATATTAACTTTATTTGAACAGAAGGCTCTCCATCCCATCAGCAGTTGTCTGGAACACCTATTTCTGCAACAGTGTAGACATTTGACAGCATCACCCAAGGAAGCGAAACCAAATAAAAAACATTTTACACTGTTAAGCAGCTGTGCATCTTCATGTTCAATTATCACCTTGTAAGTTTTGCAAAAAGCATAACCCAGAGATTCCAACTAATATGAAAACAAATGTATACTTTAAAGGGAATTCAAGTATATCCAAGCCTGTAAACCAGAGTCTCTTTATATGTCTCTCCCTCCCCTCCCATCTTCAGGAAGGTAATACTTGCAAAAGTAGTTATTCTAGCTATACTATACATAGAAAGCAACTCTATTTCATGCACTATTTCAACTACTGTTTCACAACTCCGAATTTATTACAAGCTGACAGAGAACACCTGCTGGGTACTAACAGATTTACACAGCTATAAAGGTTTTCAAGCATCCAACAAATACATAAGAACTTCCTGTATGTTAGAAGATTACCTGCAAAGGCTGATTCTCAGGAGTTGGATTGGTTTTGGATAGTTTAACCATCTCTTTTATCTGGTAGACAGCATAAGCTAAGGTGACCCAAGGAGAAGAGCTGATGCCCCAGGCAGGCTTGTTCACATCCTCTTGCTCTTCTTGGTGTTTAGTTTTCTTTAGAGGGAGTCTGGGCTCAGTCCGAGGCATGGTATCTTCCGACTGCTGTTGCACAAGGTCAATGGTCGCTATGGGAACAGGACTGGAAGGCACTGGGATCCTTTCCGCCAGCATTGTCTTTTCTGAAGTTTAAAACAAAATAATCACTGTCAATGCCAACGAGCTTAAAAAAAAAAAAAAAGTGAAGCAAGACAATGAACACTAAGTGTTTCTTGCTTTCATAATATGGTTATCACTGTACTGAAAGCAGAACAGTGGCACAAACAGCCAGGAGCGAGACACGCCACAATCGAGTTAGGGAAACGCAACGTGGATGTTGCCTTACAATCAAGGCTGTTCTCCAACTGCAGCAAGGTACTTTAGATGTCTGCATGAACAGGAGGGGCTAACAAGCATGAAGCAGTCCGTTTGTTCCCTGCTAGATATTACAAATACGTATTTTTCATGTTACGTGGAAGAAGTCATTTTCATGTTATATGCAAATTGAAAGTAAGTCTTTTAGACTTGTAGCAAACTTCTTTCTCTGCATAAAGCCTGCATCTTACTACAGACCGGTTAGTCTCACCTCCGTCCCTGGGAAGGTAATGGAGCGACTCGTTCTGGATGTCATATCCAAGCACGTTCAGGAACAGGAAGTTACTGGAAGTGGTCAACATGGATTTACCCAGGGTAGATCATGCTTGACCAATCTCATAGCCTTCTATGATGTTATAACTGGTTGGCTGGATGAGGGCAGAGCAGCAGATGTCATCTACCTTGACTTCAGCAAGGCTTTTGACACTCTCTCTCATAACATCCTCCTTAGGAAACTGAGGAAGTGTGGACTAGACGAGGGGACAGTGAGGTGGATCGAGAGCTGGCTGTGTGACAGGACTCAGGGGGTTGTGATTAATGGAGCAGGGTCGAGTTGGAGGCCTGTAACCAGTGGTGTCCCCCAGGGGTCAATACTTGGACCGGTCTTGTTTAACATATTCATCAACGACCTGGAGGAGGGGACAGAGTGCATCCTCAGCAAGTTCGCTGATGATACCAAACTGGGTGGGGTGGCTGACACCCCAGAGGGCCGTGCTGCCATCCAGCGTGACCTAGACAGGCTGGAGAGCTGGGCAGAGAAGAACCTAATGAGGTTCAACAGGGACAAGTGCAAGGTCCTGCACCTGGGGAGGAAGAATGTCAGGCACCAGTATGGGTTAGGGGTGGACCCGCTGGAAAGCAGTTCTGAAGAAAGGGATCTGGGGGGTCTTGGCAGACAGTAAATTATCCATGAGCAAGCAACGTGCCCTTGTCACCAAGAGGGCCGACGGAATTCTGGGCTGCATAGGGAAGAGTGTGGCCAGCAGGTCAAGGGAGGTCATTCTCCCCCTCTACTCTGCACTGGTGAGGCCACAACTGGAATACTGTGTCCAGTTCTGGGCTCCCCAGTTCAAGAGAGACAGGGAACTACTGGAGAGAGTCCAGCGTAGGGCAACAAAGATGACTGAGGGATTGGAGCACCTCCCTTATGAGGAAAGGCTGAGAGAGCTGGGACTCTTTAGCCTGGAGAAGAGGATGCTGAGGGGAGACCATATGAATGTTTACAAGTATCTAAAGGGTGGGTTTAAGGAGGATGGAGCCAGGCTCTTTTCAGTGGTTCCCAGTGACAGGATGAGGGGTAACGGGCACAAGCTGGAACATAGGAAGTTCCTATCAAATATGAGGAAAAACTTCCTTACGGTGAGGGTGACAGAGCACTGGAACAGGCTGCCCAGGGAGGGTGTGGAGTCCCCTTCTCTGGAGACTTTCAAGACCCGTCTGGATGCAGTCCTGAGTGATGTGCTCTAGGCAATCCTGCTTTAGCAGGGGAGTTGGACTAGATGATCTCTAGAGGTCCCTTCCAACTCTGAAATTCCTTGATTCCGTGATCTTACAACTCACTTGTACTCATAGCTAAACACTGGCTTCAAGCAGGAACCATTTGGTGAAGTTGCAGGGCCTACATCATCAGAACAGCCATTTCTGATCTTAATATTTCTAAATCTACTGATTTCACTTAAAGAAGCTGTTTTACATCTTCATCACTTTATTTAAGAAACAAACCATCCCTCCACAGTTACTATGGAGTTACGCAGTTAGTGAGAAAAGAACAAGCTTGGGGTGACACACTGGAGGGGACAAAAGGAAGAAATCCTCCCAACTAACCTTTACATCTAAAGTCTTCCAATAACCTTAAATAGTTTTTACAACTGTCTTGAAATGTCATCCATAAAATGACTGTCAGGACCCAATACAATGTGCCCTACAATCTTGAAGAGCCAGAGTATTAAATATAGGAAAAGTCATTAAACAGATTGTTATCAAGCCTTGGATATTTTAAGTAATAGCTGTATGTTCTCTACAAGCCTGTAAATAACACATTCTGTAAATTCTGAGAAAATATTTTTTCTGAGTAGAAATATTTTACCGATTAAAAGAGATCTTTTTTTTCAAAATTATAAAATCGTATTTTGTTTACAGACTCTTAGATAGTACTAGATATTTTAAGCAATGGCTGGATGTTCTCTAGTAGTGAAGAAATGAAGAGACTAATCCTGCACACACTTGACCACATGATTAGTTTTATTCATCCAACTGGTCATGTTGAAAGCAACCTAATTACTGCTGTGCTTAAAATTAATATACACACTGTTAATATGGGTAGCGTGTATTAAATGGAAACCAAAGACTGAAACAAACTAAATAGAATAAGGCCACTATCAAACTATCGTTTTGTAGGTTCACGGGTAATTAACCGAAAGCTGATGGGAAAACGAAGCAGCAAATATCCCTTTCACCTTTCCATTTTTTGCCATTACCATTTGAACAGAGGTGAAGAAAATTCTAGCAAGATAAATATTTGACCCCTTCAGTACAGGCAACTTGATAACTAGTCAAGGACAATTCATTTAATATTCCAGCTAAAGAAGACTTTCATACTTAAAGCTCATATTGGAAAGTAACATTTGGGTAAAAAGCAGCTCAAAAATTCATGACTTACCAGAATTTGCCACGGTTTTATTGCCTTTGCAAGAATTAGATTTATGCTAAATCCTTAACTTTGCACCAAGTATTCCATTTCTTGTTAGCCTTTATATTGATAACGGTGGAGATGAAAAAGCTTAAATTCCACCTGAGGGAAGATTTCTCAGGTGCCAGAACAGAACTGTAGCAGCTATAAAAATTTCTGTCCTCTGAAGCCATCTCTACAATTTCTGGCAGAGGTGGCTTGGACTGGTAGAATACGAGAGCATGCAGCGGTCAAGGTGACCTTAAAGAACTGCTGCAACTGAAATGACTCACTACCACTGTTAAGAATAACCTAAGGAATATTTAGAACCGAGAGGACATACAGGTAGTAAAGTAAGTTATGCTTTCCCCCTATCGACATCCAAGAACTCAATGCTGCCCTTCTTACAGCAGCAGCACACCACTTCAATTTCTATCATTGCTCAGGAAAAAGCTTCTCACTTTAAAACAAACTGTTTTGTCAAAATCTGAGTAAAGACACCAAACATAAAAAATTAAAGATGCAGGGAGCAGCTTCAGAGATACCTTTTTCACTAGCTCTAATTTTATAGTGTCTCAGTGACACAAGTATTTACCTTCTTCTTCATTGGGAACCAACAGCCACTGGATCAGCGCAAATAGAAGAAGAATCACTAAACAAGCCATCCCTATTCCTCTGAATGTGGCAGCAGGACCTGTAATGAGATTATTTTTTTTTTTTTAAATTGAGAATCTACTGTCTTAATAAAATGAGCATTATGCACTCCTTGGGTATCTATTGTCCCATGTAGACTCTTATTAGCTTGTTTCATTACAATTTCCTCCCCCAGCACTTCAACGGGCTTTGTAAAGGATTTTTAACCAAGTAATTAGATTCTCATTTGTTCATCGAGAGGGTGCATAGTATCAATCTATTCTCTCACAAAGGATTCATTCATTTTACTTACGAATCAGGTTGGAGACTTGCTCACACAGTACTAAAAATATCTAGGCGTAACATATTTAATCGATCTGTAACGCTGAAAGGACAAAGCCATAAGCAACCTGCTCTGAATTCAGTGCTGACCTTGCTTTGATCAGGGGCCTGGACTAGAGATCTCCTGAGGTCCCTCCCAGCGTAAGCAGTTCTATGATTCTATGATTTATACAAGTGTATTACTCTTTAAAACAGAACAATACCTTAAGCATAAATAACTTTAAAGCTGGTCGTTTAGAAAAAACAGAACTTCAATAAATAAAATAGAAGTCTTCAATACAATTTTTGCTTACCGAAGTAATTGACCAAAACCCCTCCAACCATAGCCCCGCATCCTCTGCCCAGACCCAAGTGGAGACCTTGCAGGATTCCCTGGGCTGACGTTCTCAGCTCTGGAGGCACTGCCGCGCTAAGGTACGAAATACAAGCTGCCCATATAGCTGCATGCGTGACACCTAGAGAGATGAAACATCGTGAAGAGTACAGGGTCCAGAGGGTACTGACACAACATCACAGCAACTGCACTCGTCAGTTGGAGCATGCATTGGAGAAAAACAACAAAATCCCCTCACTGACAAATGTCTGTGGAGTACAAATCAGCTTTTGGTAATGCGATACTGGCAACCAAGCCACAGGGAGACATGGTGACTCCTCCTGCAGAGTCTGTCAATAGCTCTTTTTCCCTCTAAGATGACCTCACGTCTCTTCTTGAGACACAGTCCCTAGGAAGACTAAAAAAAACAAGCGCACTAAGTCTCTCTGCCAGATTCCTTGTCCCTTCGAGAGTGAGCCGGGGCCTTTGAAATATGGTCCTGATTTCATAAGCTGCAGGCAATTAAAGCATCAATGCCTCTCAGCAGTCTCCTTACTGCCACAATGAAGGCAGTGCAAAGGTCATAAAATCCAAACAGTATCAGAGATATCCATGTAATTTCAGAGGCAAGAATTAATCCCCTCCTGCCCTTCTCACTCCCACCCAAAATCAACCGCCTCCAGGCAAACTCTTTCTGAACTCAACACCAACACGCTCTGCATTTAGCACTGAATGGTCCGGATGGGAAAAACACGCAAGCTCCTCAGGGTAGGCCAAAGATGCTGCTTTTCACGCCTGCTGTTCAGAGGCAGAGTCGGCGTGCCCTGCCTCCCGCTGTGACTGCATCCTGCGTAGGCGCTGCTGCACGCTGCCGCCGCCTCGCCTGTCACCCACGCCGGGGACCCGGCACAGCAGAGGCCCTCACTGCTATCAACAACCGCCCCAGCCCTCCAGCAGAGATTCGGGAAGTCTCCTTCTGGCACTTTCTTGTCTCTTTCTTGTAGATTCAGGGTTATGAACATTTTTTCCTACCAGAGAAGAAGGACAGCTAAGGGGAAAAGACAGTGAGTGACCAGAGACACGTGCCAGGTGGAGCCCTCATCTTTGAGCACCTGCCTGGTGGTTTGTCTTTTTGTGGAGTGGGGAAGCACAGGACAGGAAAAGGCACGGTTGTGGAGAAGTTGGAAAAAGAAAACAACCCACCACTGTTTTGTAGCTCGTCACACATTAAATAAACCTGAACTATTTTGCCACCCTCAGATTGAGTGGGAATATTTTTTTTTCTTATTTGAGTGGTATTAAAAATAGTCATCACCGCTTACCAATGCCTATGCTCTACTGCCTCGGTTTTAAAAAAAAATGCTGGCACAACTGATGATTCAGTCAACATGCTTCTGTCCTCTACACTTGACTTACTAATGAACAGTTGGACACTCAGTAATTACTTAGGCATTTAGGCTGAAGACTCATAAAAGCAAGAAAATACATGCTTTTGTAACATACAGAATAACGTGGGTTTTGTTTATTTGTAAAAGGATAAATAGCACTGTATGGAATTGATACAGTTCAGGTATAGACACGTTAGATGTCCCCAAGCCTGTACATGCACTTTCATTCCAAATCTAAACAAAAATTTCTCAAGCTACAAACCTTACAAAAGGTTTGTAAAGGCCACCTTTATACACTGCAGAACTGGCTTTGGTAATAGCACATCATCTTGTTGAAAAATAAAAGGCTTTCATTTGGAAGAGTGTATTTTACCTTACCATTTGCAGTTTAAGGCTTTAAAACTCGTATTTTCAATCCAAAAAGCTCAGAGTTTTAAAACTCACTGAGTATCTACTTTTTTTTTAAATGTAGACTCACATATGCATTGGAAATAGCAACCAAGAACCATCCCAATAACAAAGCAAAGCTAATCTAATGTAGATAATGTGGTTTTGTTTTAGAAAGGATATCAATTAATGTAAAACATTCAGTTTTATCAGCTATTAAAGAGTACGTCAAGTATTAAAGCCAGGCAAACCAAAAACAAATCAGAAATTATTTGAACCATGAAGCACAATACCACGGTATTTGTTTGAAAACAAAAGGCCCTACTTAACCAACAGGTTCTTTACTAGACGATCCAGATAGAACGCAGTGTTCCCCGTTCCTCTGAAAACAAATCCATTCCTTTAAACCAGCTTATTTCACTTGCCTTTAAAGGTATGGGCCTTTTTTTTGGTTTTAGTATGTGTACATTACTAATGTGATTTTTATTATTTATATAACAGTGACTATTTGGAACAGTTTTTACAGCTTTTACAAGAAGTCTGGTCTGAATTACTGCTAATCACAATTCTTTTTTTAAAAGAAGTTGTTCACAATACATATATAGTGACATTATTTGCTAAAACCACTAACCACCATTTCACCATCTGGACTACAGTTCCAACAAGTATACCAACTCCAGCTCAAAATAATAACGTTTAGCAAACAGGATAATTTACATATAAACCAAGAGCTGACGATAGATATATCCTAATTACTGCCAGTTAAAGACCCAAGCTTTTTACTCTCTTGGCATAACTGTGCTGCTGGAGCATCAGCAGTAGTCACTTCTTAGAACAGTACTTGTTTTGGAGTTTGTTGGATAACTGCCAGGTGAAAATAGCTAATTTTCAGGTTATCAATATAGTTTTGCACCTCAGAAAATAATCAGTGAGCTAGCATAGCCGTTACCAGATAATTTGGACCATTGCTTTGGAAAAATAATTTGCAGCTAACTAGCATATCAAAACGGAATCCATTTTGTGAAATGAACAAGACTGCTTGCGTGTCACAGACTTATGACACGTATACACACTGTAGGCAGATTCAAAACTCTAAATTAAGAAGTGAGTTTAAATCAGCTCATTTGCTCCTTTGGGAGTGCAATGATCTTAAGGAGTCCTCCCCATCCCCGTTACACTGACAGCAACTGAAACACCGCATGGGTTACAATCAATAGATGCAGTTTGTAGAAGTCATCTTCCAGAAACCCCTCCATGCCCTTCAGCACAGCACATGGGAATAATCCTTCTTGTATTACAGAAACATATTAAAAAGAAAAATAAATTCTTTACAAAAGCCAGCTGAAACTGTTGTTGACCATAAAACCCCTCCAGCTGATGGAACTGGAATTTACATAGAATTTGACAGCTTCCTGGAAAAAGAGTTATGTACAATTACAACAAGGACTTCACCAAGGGATCTAAAAGACCTATCAACTTGATGCAGTCACGTGGTACCCACATGCTCTGCATAATCTACTCTTTTTTTGTTTTTAAATACTTCTAACCCTTACACATACAAAGCAGCTACAACTCTTACCTCCCTCTGTCAACTTACTTAAAAATAAGAGCTTCTACCTCAGCAAATTTCATTAAGGTGTCACCTCTTCTCCCTTCTGAGAGAGTCAATGGACAGAAAGAAAAGGAAAGGGAAGGAAAGAATGCAGACCACAAAGAAACAAGATTTGGTAACTGCTGCGGAAGAAATAATGAATCAAGAAGAAATTAAAACTGGTATGAGCGAGGAGGGGAAAAGAATAAAAGTGGGGGGGAACAGTCTTCTAAAAAGACAAACTTGATCTCCCATTCAGCAACACTGAATGAGATTACTGGAATATAACAAATGTAATGGCAGTAATAAGACACACATGTAGCATACCTATGGACTTTGTGGACACTAATAAACCATGTTAGATGCAGGCTAAAAAGTGCACATAGAACACACAGAGGCTTTTAGGAGGGTGGGGGTATGTATGGGTTTGTTTTGTTTTTAAATATCTCATTTCATGAATATAAATAACTGCACATAGCAAGATTAACCCAAGTGTACATGATTCAGCAGTGGATAGATATAAAGTCTGGCAGATAAATTTATGAGGAAGTATTATTTTGAAGGTCCTTAGTTTTTTTTTAAATCTCGATTACTCAAGATTATACCACACAAAAAAACCCACCAAAACAGCTCCTTCACAGCCTTGCTGTAAAAGCAAACCTACACCTTACTGTGTCCAGCTCTGGAGCCCTCAGCGCAAGAAGGACATGGACCTGTTGGAGCGGGTCCAGAGGAGGGCCACGGAAATGATCAGAGGAGCACCTCTCCTACGAGGACAGGCTCAGAGAGTTGGGGTTGTTCAGCCTGGAGACGAGAAGGCTCTGGGAAGACATTATTGAGGCCTTTCAGTACTTAAAGGGGGCTTATAAGAAAGATGGGGACAGACTTTTTAGCAGGGCCTGTTGCAATAGGACAACAGGTAATGGTTTTAAACTAAAAGAGGGAAGATTTAGACTAGATATAAGGAAGAAATTCTTTACAATGAGAGTGGTGAGACACTGGAACAGGCTGCCCAAAGAGGTGGTGGAGGCCCCATCCCTGGAGACATTCAAGGTCAGGCTTGATGAGGCTCTGAGCAACCTGATCTAGTCGAAGATGTCCCTCCTTACTGCAGGGGGGCTGGACTAGATGACTTTTAAAGGTCCCTTCCAACCCAACGCATTCTATGATTCTATATTAAGCAATTCATATTGAAATTTCAGCAGAATAAAAACAAGATTCAAAGTAATAGAAACTTCTTTCTCAGCCGTGACTATACTCCTATGATGCCTCTGGGTACGAACTTCTGGCTGTATTGCTGAGACACGATTTTTTTTTTTCTTATATTTTGAGTTGGAGTGTCTTTAAAACAGGATTACATAGAAGGTAACATCCAAAGCTTCGTATTCATCATTTGTTCCCCCTAGATGTTTAAGCAGGCAAAAATATAACACATACGCATTCTTCAGGTTCTTTGTGACATTTTCATATTTTAACACTTCGTATGAACGATGATGGTATCAATTCAATAGTTGTGGTTTGGGGTTTTTTTAATAACAAAATTCAGACGCTTGCTGTTGTGGCAGTTTTAATACAATAGGCTATTTTTGTTAGCAGGGAGGGAAGGAGCCAGGACACAAACAGATTTCTTTCTGCATATATGTAGAGATCTACACAGTGCTCACCAATAGCATTTTATAACTCAAGTTAAAATCTACCTTACAAAGACTTCTGTAAATACAGTAGAGAAAGTTAATGCAAATTCAAATTATGCTGCACATAGATGAATAAAACTTCTAAGTATAACCTGTGGAAAATTTTCTAAGTAGTATTCTATAAAGCCAGAGTACTGGCCTTAACAAAGATGGTACAATTATTTTTAAAGGCAGGGAACTAATTTTCTGCATTTAAATTAACCATTCTCTTGCAAGCCTACAAACCCAAATACTGAAGAAACAGAAAGTGAAATAGTTTAGATTTTTCCTGTTTTCGAGAAGTGGTACCCACTACAAAGACACGAAAAAATGACATAAAATGTAAGTTAGAACAATTTATACTTTAACACGGCAATGAAGGTCTTAACAGACTCCTTTGACAACACCACTTGAAAACAAGGCTCAAAACACTTTTCATAAACCACACTTCTGTCCTTCTAATTGAATTAGTTAAAGGGCAAGTATCTTAAAGAAGCCCTAGTAGCACAGACAAAACTATTGAAAGAAATTCCTCTTTAAGGAATTTAAGGAAAAAAAGAAAATTCTATTGTCTAAAGGTATTGATCAAACAGTCGCTGAAAAACCACAAAATATTTTAACAGAGACAGAATGACCCAGACTATATATTTTTTTTTTTTACAGCATCCTTTCAAGAACTGCAACCTTTTGCATTTAATGAAGTTCACATTTACCACCAAACAGGATTTGCAGTAGGTGTGTACCCAGCTCGTGCTTCTGTCTCTTTGTTTAGTTAAAGGGTGTGTTGGTCTCACACAGTTCTGTTTGAATAAACACAAAACTGTGCACAATCAAATGCAAACCCACCCTTTTGACGTCAAATGTTTCCCAAGATAAACAGTAATGTTTTATGAACCTGGATATTCTGAGGTATTTGTGGTAAAAAAAAAATACGAGAAATACCAGATTTTTCCTTACAGTTTCTACTTTACAGTTCACTTGAAAACAAGATAAATGTAAGCACCTGATCTTATTACACTGGAAAGGCATTACTGCACTGTCATACCTTGAAGTACTTCCATCGGAAGAACGGTCCAGGCATTTTCCAGATACGAGATGTAAATATATCGAGCTGTATTACAGGCAAGACCAATATACAGCACTCTGAAGGAAGTAAGGAAAAGAGAAGTCAGGTTAGTTTGCACTTTCATTTTTTGGTATGTTACAACATACCCTGCTGCTTCAGAAATCGTTTGCACATGTGCAAACAGTTTGCCAGTCTAAAGCATTTGCTCAACACAAAATACAGTCTTGCACCCAAACACGAACTCTCCTCTTGCCCACTCCAAACACGTATTCAAACCGAGGCTAAAGTTAAGATTCTTTTCAAAATCCTAATGGAAAAAAAATAATTCAAAGGGACAGCACATCCACTGAAATTTTAATTAAGCTCTGTATTTCCATGCCACACTCTATATAGGATTGTATTTCACAGAGACCATTTCTAAGCACATTCAACATCCCTTCCAAACAATCTTCTTTTCTAATCATTCAGAGATTCATTCTTCCATTTTAATGTAAGCCTGGTACAGACTTACATTATTAGATGAATTAATTTTACCCTAATTAATATAAGTGTATAGTCCCAGTATCTGCAAACTGCTCAGAACTACTCTAAAAACACATCCCACAGAAGCAATATGGTTTGTAACAACATGCCTCAGGATAAAACTTAACCATCCTGTTGAAAAGCAGCAGATGCTGCATCTCAGAATGGAAGAGGAAAAAAAGCTCTTACACAGTTTTTAAACAATGGAGCACGAAGACTATTTGTGCAGTGCTTTCCCCATTGCATGTTTAACCTGATGACTTTTCCCTTCCAGTTTTCAGCCTTTGCTTAGCTTACCTCCGGGGTGCTTATTCATGGAGCTATCTTTCTCTTATTTTCAGATGGATCTTAGGAAACAAAGACTTGATTCAAAACACGTTTTTTAGCTTGAAAAAAGATGCTATTGCAAAATTTAAAGATTTTTTCAGGGACAAGGATAATTTATTGTCCAAATATGGCTTCTTGGTTGACCCCTGGTCTAAGCGTAGACATTGTGAAAGGGCTTGTTATTCTTTGTGCTGCTTTTTTAGTTAGTTATTCTACAAAAGCAGACCGAGATTTAATTAAATGGTACATAGCCACTGAAAAATCTAGCGTAAGATGCAGCCATAAAAATGCAGCATCTTGTTAACATCTGAAGTCTCCAAATGTATATGCATGTTGACGGCTAAAAACACAGCACCATAGTTTTCATCATGTCAGTGATACCAAAAACATTCAAAATTATAAAGACAGGTCTGTGCATTTCACAACAACATGGATTCACAGAAGACAATATATTTTACTTCCAACAAGTTGGGAAATTCCTTCTCCCCCCCATCACACATCAGACCAAGCTGTGTTGCTGTCCACGAACAGCTGGTTTAAGTTGCCTTTAGGCAACGCAAGCCCAAGCATTCATTGAAGAAAACACGGGAAGCCATGAAAAAGTTTTGTACTATACAAGAAAGAACAAACTTGTTCTTTGTGCCAAGCATCATAAATTTCATCTCCCCCTTTAATTAATGACTTCTGTTCCAAATAAATAACTTAGTTCCTTTCACAGCCACCACTTAATGTAATCCTTATGTACAATCGCATTTCTGAAGCATATTAGGACACACTTGCCACAAAAGGTAAGCAAACATACAGAGTCTGCAGGCTCCTTTCTTCATTCCCCAACAAGTAAGGCTCAGGGTGACTCGTGTGGATACAAAGGAACCACCTCACCATATACTTGTTTTGCCTCATCAGCAAAACTGATGCACCCAGCCCTCTGCTTAGGACCAGTTCCTGCCGCTTAATTTCGTCTAGCAAAAACTTTGCCTGTGCACCGAGAACTTTTTTCCCATCTCAGCTGTTCCCTACCACAGCCACACTGGAGATGTGAAGAGGCCTCGTCCTGCTTCATAGTTTTTCCATCACCACTAACACACTCGGCTACTTGTGCTTTTCTGCCTTGTTATACTTGCAGAAAGATCTGGATTCAGAGTTTAAGAGCTGCAATTTAGTCAGGTTCTACCTTTTAATTTGTTAAAATATGTACAAAGTTTAAGGTAAAATAGAGTTTATGGAGATTTCTATAATTATGCTTTTGGAGGGGTATGTCACACAAGAACTTTTGTGTATTTACAGAGTCATTTCAAAAACGTATGTATAAAAATCACTTACGCTCTTTATCAGACCTAAATGGATAACGCAAAGAGATGTTCCTTATGAAACCAACATGCAGTGTCCACAGAGACACCATATTCAATTTACAGGTTAAACATTCAAAGCACTGAAACTATATTTATGTTAAGGAGACCAAGCTGTTTACAGACATGACTACCAGTCTCTGCTTCCTATAAAAACTCACATGCTGGAATTGTGGTCAGATGAACACATTCAAGTTTAACCTCAAGTAGGAGGTTATTTTCAGAGATTAACATCATCTTCCTAAACTCAACGGCAGTTAGGAGTGCTTCCAGTACCTAAAGGGGGCCTACAGGAAAGACAGGGAGGGATTCTTTATCAGGGAGTGTAGGGATAGGAGGACAAGGGGTAACGGTTTTAAACTGAAAGAGGGTAGATTTAGATTAGATATTGGAAAGAAATCCTTTACTATGAGGGTGGTGAGGCACTGGAACAGGTTGCTCAGAGAAGTTGTGGATGCCCCATCCCTGGAAGCGTTCAAGGCCAGGCTGGATGGGGCTTTGAGCAACCTGGTCTAGTGGGAGGTGTCCCTGCCCACGGCAGGGAGTTGGAACTAGATGATCTTTCAGATCCCTTCCAACAGAACCATTCTATGATTCTATACCGTTCGAGAAAGCTGTCTAACTATTTGATGGCCAGTTTTGTATGCTTTTCCATCGCAATATCCTCTCAAAGAACTTCTGGTCTTTATCACACTTTCTGATGACTTATTTATTTTTAACTCTTTAATTTACTTTTAAATGAAAATCTACTCTGTCATCTCTCAAAAGGTGGATGGAGGATGCAAAGCAAAAAATACCCGTCTAATATCTGCAATATTCCCTCCCTTGTAGATCTACACAATCACAGAACAGCTTTCTAGCTGAACCAATCACTGTCATTACTCCAGACTCATCTAGTGACCTGCTAAAATACAATGTTAGAAACACTAGCAGCATGTGTAACATATGCACACACGCAGTGCACCTGTGTATGAACAGTAGAGCTAATGAACTCAGAAATCAGGCATTTTAATCAGCGTATGTTTAGTACAGTCATGCTTAAAATGCTTCAACAATAATTTCAGTATTAGTTTAAAAAAAACCCTGTGAAAACAGAATAGGTTTCAAAATGTCATAAGGATCTTATATGCCAACACATACAATGGTAGAAACAGAAAGCTTTACAAGGTTAGAAAACGAAAACTGAGCTTCTGTATGTCAAGGGCGTAAAGCTTGTTTTCTTGTAGTTCTGCAAAGGACAGTCAATAGCATTTTTTCCTGCTATTGTGACAGTGCGTGCAAGTCTGGTAATCATGGCTGTCTTCAAAGAATTAGGACCGGAAGGAAAGATTGCATGATAATGTTAAAATAAATACTGCAGAAAGACAACCTACATCTAGGAGTCTAATCCCAGAAGAAAATGTGCAAATACCTTTTTAATTTTTTTTTTTAAACATTAGTGACAGAAGTCAATGTAAGGTGAGACAACCTCAGCACTGAAGGCACCTTACCAAAGAGATGTCAAGTCTCCTTCCCTCTAACTGTGAAATACCCTGTGAAACGTTCACAGCTAGCTGTGGATTAAGAGGTACTTCTGTCTTCTTTCATACAAGACCTTACACCAGAATTCCCATAAAGATGTAACTGCTTTTATGCCAAAATGGTAAACATGAAATTTTAAGCTATTAAAAAAAATAAAATAAAAAAAATTAATCCCAAATGCTTCTGGCTAAGACAGTTCCAAGAAGGATATCTAGTTGGAGGCTACTGGTTCTTATTAATAGAAGAATGAATATCTGTACAACAAGGCAGCAGACATACACAGAACTATCAAAGAACATGAGCGATGAACTCCTATACATTCTTCTCTCAATAAAAAAAAAACAAGTTTGCCTCCTCTTGAACAAACCATGCATTATACAAAGTTCAAAAAAATACAAGACAGACAGACAACCAGGAGGAGACACCTCATAAACTGTGATGACTAAATTCAAGTAAGCATTAGATAGCATTAAAATATGACTAATGTGCATTTCCCAGGTGTAGGTATAAAGAGTGTTGTTTTATTGCAAATAGGAGCCAGTGTTTAAACAACTTAATTTTGATCCAATCTTGGCTTCATAGGCTTAACAGCGCAAAGAGGGGGGAAAAAAAAAAAAGAGTAACTAATCCTGTACATCATCTTTCTTTTTACTGGCCAATGCTCCTATCTCCTTCTATCATCTTATTCACAAGCCTACTATGCTTTTATTTTTTGTTCTTTCTCTAGTTGAAGTCTAAGCCTGAATTTTGTACTGTAAGACTATACATTGAAAGAGCATACCCAAGCCAGCTTTAGCTATCAAGATTGTGATCTGTTCTCGCCACTCCTCCATCATATCCTTCCTCCAGTCTTTGCATGCAAGGTGTCATGTTTTCTCATACTAATTATTGTCAAATTCAGAGATTAAAAGACTGACTCAAAGTAAAGAGATCCTCCTCAGTTTAAAGGATGAAAAAAACACCTTTTACATAATCTCTCAAATTACCATGCTAAGCATTTCAAACATTTTTAGTAGAGGTCAAATGAATCAAAAAAATCCATCCCAATAAAAGCAAAACAAAAAAAAAATTAAGCGCAAAACCACAGAACAGAATGCACAAAAAAACCAGGTTCAGACAGCTTAAAAAAACCTTACATCTCAATGACTGTATGATTATAAACAAGGCATTTGTAAACGACATGATGCTAACAGCACATAGAGCTCTGAGCTCAGTTGCACAGAGTACCTGAGTAAATATAAAAAACCCCAAAACGTTACGACTTCATTAACTCAGATTCCTTCCTATCATTCTTCCCCTGAGCTTTTTTTAAAGAGTAGTGAAGGGATTTAGAATATGCGGAAATGAAGTCAATTGTGAGTTTAGTGGAAAACAGTGTTCACTAACATGCTGGAAGTAGTCCATTTCACTTACACAAGGCAAAAACCACGGGAGAAGCCCTGCACAGCCGTCTCATTTCAGTAGCTAACACACAGAGTCACAACTAAAGGAAGGACGCAAGGAACTGAACCGGTAAGCGACACTACCAGGCTGCAACCTCATTCTGCCAACACCCGGAGTCTGATTACGAGGGCATGTGCACAGGAGGTGCCCACCACGCTGAGCCATCTCATCCTCCTCCCCTCTCAGCATGCAAGTGACACCTTTCCAGGCTACTCGGGGGACAAAGAACTGCCCAACAAGGAAAAGCAGGCTGCAGGTTTCCAGAACGTTGCTATTCACAGCAAAAATATTGTACAATTAATGGTATTTATATGTCAAAACAGACAATCCTTGAGCGGGTGGCAATTTATAAAGATCTCTAACTAGGATATCTTCTGGAAACGTCTGCAAAAGGTTACGGTGCCAGGCATAATGCACATACTAACACACAAATAAAACGCAAAGGAAACACTTCAGAGCATTTCAACTCCCAAAATAATAATAAACTCCAACAGGCAAGCTATGTAACTGAGCAGGACTCGGAACTTTAGAATAAAAGGATTAACTTGAATTTCACTTTGTAACACAGGCTAGGCCTGAAATTCAACATTTTTTGTATAGCTTTTTAACAATGGCTAACATCTTACCTGATATGACCAACCAATTCAATCAATTTGTGGCTGAAGAAGTAGGCAGTCAGCTCAGACACATGACTGAGCACAGAACAAACTCCAAAGAGAGTGGTGGTGCCATTCAGGTCTTCCAAGTGCCAGTAAAGAAAGGTGAACACAAAGCCATATCCAAACCCCATGAACCAGGCCACGAAGAGCACTGAGCCATACTGGATACTACACAGCAGTTTTATTAAGTCCCAAAAACTGAAAGACTGCGACTGACTCATGCTGGTAGGAGTGTTATCGGAGGATGTGTTGGAGGCATTTCTGTCCACCTGTGAGATTTCTACCTCTTTTCTCTTATTTTCATCTTGCTTGAAGTGCGCATAATGAAATCGAAACTGGGTGGCCACAATTAATGCCATTGTCATCAGAACACCAAAAACGATGAAAACTATCCTGTAGTTCTTGTACTCCGGAGCTTTACATCCTTGACCTTCAATGCTGACTTCTGTATGGGTATAGTCAATGCCAATTCCCACGGAGAGCATGGCCAGCCCCCAGCCCAGAGACCCCCACATGCGCTGCAATCCATACCGGTCCCTGTGTTTGCCGAGGTACTGCAGAGTTACGGTGTCCACAATAGTAACAGAGGAAGCACTGAAAAATTCTCCTATTATGACAACCAGCAGAATGAGTAGAAAGATGGCTTCTACTTCTTGTTGATCATAAACGAGCACAGCTTGGTCAGAAGGCGTCGGCTTTGTGGTGATGGCAGCTGGGGTGGCACTCGGAGTTGCGTTCCCTGGTGAGACTGGGCTAGTGGTGGTGTTTTTCAAAATAAAATGGGTACTGTTTTCCAAGACAAACTCCACATCATTGCTCTGTGTAGGTAACAGGAATGTTACTTCAGGATTGGCTGTCCCTGTTGTTTCCAAAGTGACCGGGCTGGAAGTGAGCAGGTCTCTCTTCCCACGAACTTTCGGAGATGCAGTACTCACTGTGGTTAGCGGAGAAGACATTGAGGCATTTTGCGAAACTGTTGTTAAAAGGCTGCTTGCATTGGTGGGATGTGCTGGGGGAAGGCCCTTTGGTACACATCTTAAGGTGGCTGGTCTAACAAATCCAATCCCCAGGTTAAATAAAACCCAGCATAAAAGCGAAAAGAGGAGGACGATCTTCCCTTTCTTAAAGCGATCTGCCACCACTCCCCAGAAGGGAGCACTGCAAAACTCAATAAAGTACCTGATGCCCACTAGAAGTCCACTCTGACTGGGTGACATACCCAGCTGCTTGTAATACACAGGCAGCAAGGGGTAGAGAGAGCCATATGCAGAATAGAAGAAAAAATAAAACACCTTTGAGATCAGAAGATCGTTGTTTATTTTGACGCAGTGCTTTTCTAGCCAATCTAGCTCTTCATCTTGGACAGTGGTTGTCTCCGTCGAAGGGGATTCATTTTGGGGTGGCAAGTCTTGATCCTTGGAAATGCCATTGAAAGGATCAGCAAGCACATACTTTCTCTTCTGTTCTTCTTCATCATCGGTTAAAATGGCAACCTTATCATCAGCTGCCATGGTTTACCACAAGCATCCAGTATCTAATGCGCTCTCAAGGAACTGGGGCTACCCTGCAAACAAATAAAACATAACATGGTTAAGGTACCACACAGGAACAGACCTGCAATGCCAGTCACTGAGGACTAAGACGACTTCTTTTTGTAAGTGACATTCCAGAGCAATACATGCGATATCAGAGCGGGGAAGACCATTTGTCTAGACTAACTAATGGTACACGGTAGTATCAATAAAAATGTGTCTTACGACTAATCCTGGGAAGTTCTCCCAACAGCACCTTTAATATTGTGCAATAAAACATCTTTCATGTTTAGGACAGAGAATAATTTATATATTCAAAGTTACTGCAGCAATTACGTGCTAGCATTTGCAAGTCTCTTCTTTCAAGTTGTCTTTTCTCCCCCAAGGCTAACTGCTTTATTTCCAGTATTGCCTACTATACCAAAGGATAGCCGTGATTTCATAATTTAATAATGCAGACACATATATATCCAGGTTTTTTTAATTATCAAAACAAATTATCATCTGAAGCCTCATAACAGCCTTCAAAAGCTTCATCAATCTCCTCTTGAAATGTAATTTTCTAAGCACTTGACAACCACAGCAGAAATTGGTGGGAGACTTGAGTTTCTAGGCTGAACGGGAAGAGACGTGGGGATTAGGATGGGGCTGTAAGATTAAAACAAGGGACCCTTAAAATTAGGATAACAACCTCAAAGGCATCAAAGACCTGGGAGCAAAGCAACACAAGGACAGAAAATAAGTACAGGCCCTACAATGATCTCTTCAAGTCAAACTCTGAAATTGAAGAAAGGTGGATCGGGAGATAACTGTACTGCAGTTGCCCATGTTTATCCTTTGCAGATGTAAGAGACTGCAAAATTGACAAGCAACAGTAAAAAATAAATTCACTACTACTTAGACTTTGATTTGACCAACCAGCTTTCACAGCAAAAAAACAACAAACCATTATCATAAACTAGGCTAGCTAACAGAAGCTTTCCTTTCAAGGAACAAAAAAAAAAAAGAAAAGCTCTTCCAGCAGGCTACCAGCTCAAAATCATTATATTAGGCAACTATTTTTGCTATATTAATATCTGTAAATTTAAGCTAGGAAGATTAGCTCATGTTCATTATGAGAAAGTTGAACATTTAATATATTTTGGTTTTGTCATCCCTTTGCTGTTTAGATTAGTGTTACTATCACACAGGAATCCTTTCAAGAACGAATATTTGAAAAGAGCATTTAATTCCAGAAGAACCTGAAATTTCTCCAAGAGCGCTCAATTTATGATCAGGAATATCTTCTCTAGGAATCTGAAGTATTTTTTGCAGGTCTGCACTTTTTCCCACTAGAAGAGCTCCAATGAAATCACAGTCTTTCAAAAGTCAACTGAAAGCACAGTATCGTCCCCTTAAAATTAGTCACGCATTGATGTATCCAGTGCCTTTAAAGTATTTAACTATAAGTCAAGATTTATTTAAATACTGACAACGGATTTGCAAATAGATGCAAGGTTAATAATAGCAAAGTGAATCTAACATTCACAAGTATGATAAATTAATTGTTTCTTACTGATGCAATATATGTATAACAGCAGACAGAACATGCCACGGATACTTCTAAAAACAACAGTCCATTAAAATAATCTAAACCTTACAAAGTTCAGTGATAGACAAGTCTAAAAATACCATCATTAAAATCCCAAACACTCATGAGGTTTGTGTGTGTTTTTCACTTTTAAATGTCATTTCTATGGGATACTATCTACAAAGATCTCTGGTTTCACTCAGGGAGAAAAGGCTGCATCAAAATCTTGGAACCTTAAATATTCATGTATTCAAGGTCAGAAGTTTATCAAAATGATGCCAGCACATACACATACACTGCTTTTTTCTCCAGTTTCTTCAGAGACAATCTGATTTAATAAAATAAAAAAAAGTAAAAGTATTTCAAGCATCAAAACATTAGAAAAAGTCCTAATTAAGTTGTTAGAACAGTCAAATGTGAAAACACATTTTCTTTCTCTTACCTGCTACCATCAAAAGCCACAACCCAGCAGCTGCCTAGTTAGCTCCTGCAATTTTTGGTTCAGGCAGCCACTTCCACCTGACAGTTAGAAGGACCGTGGTTTTTTTGCGCATATATTTGCTCATTTTTGGCTTCTATATGCATATAACAACTCCTTCTAATGAGTAAATTAGATCAGTCATCATCTGTGCTTTTATTTCCTTTATGCCTTGCCTTGCTTTGACAACAAAGACTCCAGAACTCATGCAGGGCTCCACTTATGTCAAGGTGACGTAACTGAGGTTTCAGTGTTATTCCTACCAAAACCAGTATATGCTCAACTATTTACAGCAACTTGCTTACTAGCTGTTTCAGAGCTTTACAGCATTTAATTTTGAAGAATAAATTTCCTCCCCTGTCCCCATGACATGACAAGATAGAACTCACATTTCAACCAACTGGATTAGGACAACTTGTTTGCAAGTATGAATTGAAATTATCCCGATTTAAACAATGCAGTCATATTCCTTATCCCTATATATGAGCTCTGAACCATCTGATTTCCTATAAATTATATCGAGGGCTTTCAGAGCAATTAGCATTAGATGTGTTTTAATTCAGTTTCTTTTTCTATTGGAATGGGACTTCAATTTCGCACATTGTATGAATAGTGGGTATATTAAAAATTGTTCTACTGCTAATCTTTAAACACTTCAGTTGCTGCATCTTCTTTTCCCCTCCATAACTTCTGTCTGCCCCAGAATCCATCTTCTTCTAACCTGTTGTGTGCAACGATTAATCCAAAAGAGCTACTCCTAGTATTTTGACTAGATCATCTTGGGTAAGAATCCTCTGGAAAGTGTATTTCATAATAATTTCAGTAAATATTTTCCTACCCTAAGAGTGTTTCATTGAATATTATTAATAACACAGAATATACTCATCAGAAATAGAACAGCATCAAGACTGGTAGGAGCCATATGGCATTCTTTAATGTTTTGATCACTATCTTGTTTAGGAGTTAAGTTTTTGAAAGCGATTTTATTTAGCAATTTTTTAAATTCTAAAAATAAATGACTGAAAATGAGAAAACCAACAAAGTGGCATTGTTACTGAAAAAAATCTACAAAAAATTTAGTAATCTACAGGGCTTTCCTTCTACTGGCAAAAAACCTGTGCCAGTCAGGGACTGAATGTGAAGCAAATCAAACAGATGGAAAAACAATGCACTTTTAAGTGAGAAGAGAATCGTTATCTACTGGTTATTTTAACCATAGCCTTAAAATACTGCTCCTTCACTTTGCAAAAACTTCTTCTGATCCACAAGACAGCAGGAGGATAGAAGACAGCACTACCAGAAAGTTTAAAATGAACAACAAAGAATAAGAGCGAGGAAGTTCAGAGAGTAAACAGGATGGATTGCAGTGTGAATATAAATTTTAACTCATTTGAGGCAGAACAGAGCACGAAGTTTTGGTAGAGGCCTGTTGAATGTCATCAGTTCACGTGAGACCAGAGAGGCTGCAGAGTGGTAACATCACTCTGAAAAACAGGACTAACAGTTTTGAAGCTATCTATCTCCCCCAAACTTAGCTAAGTGGCACAAACAGACAACAAAGCCCCAACACGCAAATTGAAACTTCTGCAAAGATCCTGAGAAAGCCCCGCAAAGCAAGCAGACAGCACAGCAGAGGTACGTCACAAGAAAGCACCTTGGTCCTCCGACAAACAAACAAGCTTTTGTCTTCCCACAGGTTTACATTTCCAAACCATGACAGAACTCAGAACAGGGAACCAAGTCTTTGTTCCCTCATCATCCCATCACCCCTGACGTGACTGCAAGGGAAAAAGTCTTCATTCAAATCCGAACTGCCCACTTTCCCCTCAGCCCACAATCCTATCATACCGTCCCAAGTCCCTTACTCACAGCTGCACAGGAAGCTTGTGGCAACCCGCCTTTCTCAGACAGGGAGCTATTCTGCAAGATCCCTCGGCCTCTCAGCCTGTTGATGCACAAGTGCATGTGCTTCTTTTCAGATATAAAGAATATACTTGTTAACCACAAGACTATTCTTCCTTCCAGCTTTGCACAGATAGGATTTTTTTTTATGCAAGCACTAAAGTCTATTATTTTTTCTAAGTTTCCTGACACAGATTGCTGCTGCCTGTTTATATCTGTTTCTCTAGCAAATCAAAATCCACTTTCAAACCCTTACATCTATGACACACCTTTCATCCAGTCATCTTCTGCAAACAGCTACAGCAACTTTCCTGCAGACTTGTACCTTTGAGCAACTATCTGAGGAACAGAGGAAAAACCATTTGTCCCAAGGAATTCAGTGATGACAACGTGATGGTCATTTTAATGACTATAATGAGGCTCTTTGGCAAGTAGCTGGAAAAAGGCAAATATGGGTATTCTACATTTAGTTAAGTATCTTCTTGGCATTCTTGCCTTTTTCATTTCTTAAATTGATCTTTATTTACTCTGGCTCTCCTAATAATTAAGAGGATTTCAAGATCAGAAAGGATAAAAAGCTAATCTATTCAAGACAACCTAACATTACAAGAAGTTTCCTATAAAACAAAGAAAAAATATAACAAGGAAATAATAATACAGTATACTAAAACCCCAGCTCTCCCTTCGGAGTTACTCTTCCCAAAATCTTGGAAAAAAAAAAAACAGCAAAACACACACTTTGCACTGTATCTGAGGAAAAAAAAAAAGCCAATCAACAGATCAGACCAGGGTAGCAAATCCCTAAACCTCTCAGGGAAAATACTATGGAACTTACAGCACAAGGCATTAAAACTTCACTTGCAGACCAACAATGTTAGATTTGGGGTGAAGGAGTACTGTTGTTTTTAAATAAAGTTTAATTCACCTTAAATATTCCGTTCGCTAGGCTTTGAGAATTAAAGTATAATTAAGACACAGCAGTGCCTCAAAATCAGGGGTGGGATGTATACTGAATGTAAAAAAAAACCCAAACAAACAAACAAACAAAAAAAAAAAAACAACCAACCAAACAAAAAACAACGCAGGACAGTTCATCAGAAGACAGTGCAAATGATCTAGAGTAGCTTAATCCATTAAATACCTACGAAAATCGCTGCTGGAGATTCATATTTATACAGTCTCAGAAAACATACTCTAAGAGTAGAATTTCAAAACTGGAATCAGTAATTAATCTCACAAGCAACATGGAGCTGTAAGAACGGAGAAGACTTGCTTGCTCTTTGCATTGTGTCAATAAATCAAAGCCAGCCAACATGGCATCGCATCTTATTTTACCCCTTTCAGAATTTCACTGACTAGCAAACCGACTTTGTAGCAAACACATGAAATTCCACATGAAGTTTTCATACAAACATTTTTAAATTTGCTAATAGAAAACATGTTTCTTGAATAACACTTTTTTTTTTTTTTTAAAGTCACTAGTAATTGTTGGATTCAGAAGAGGTCTGTCCTAGAGAAATAAACTTAAAAACTATCCAACTTCCAAAGCTCACCTCACTCGTCCCCCGGCTGGTGAAACTGCCACAAGGAGTGCACCCATCATAGTGCTCATGCACACTATCTCCTCCTCCGCCCGCCTTCTCTCATTGATCTAAACTACAAAACCTTTGGATCAAAGACTTTCTGCTACAGTATCTGTGCAGCATCTCTCAAAACTAAGCCCCGCATCCAGCAGGCCTACAAGGCATCACTGTAATAAACATGAATAATAGACCACGTTTTCCATTTCTAAGCAAAGTTCACCCCTAAGGAACAGCCTGGTGCTGTCGCCTGTGTCCATGCCAAAAAGGAGGAGAATGTTATGCAAACAACTTACACCATGACAGGGGAGTGCGCAGACTTCATTTACTCTTGCCTCACGTTCCCAAACCTCTCCCAGGTTGGCCAACCTCCAGGCAGAGTCCCTGGAGGGGCTGTCCCCTGCCCAGCCACACGGACCAACCGGCACAGGCTAACCCATCTGCTCCACACCACCATCCCCTGCTCTCTAAAGGTAAGCAGTCCTCCTGTGAGGCCCCAGCAGGGACACCTTACTCAGAGTTCATAAAATCAGGAACAAATCACATTTAGTGAATTAACTCGGTGCTGGGAAATGTATTTGTTTCAAGTCTGAAGCGAGACATCAGTATTATAACATTAACCACCATAATTAGGGTTTCTATGAAGTGAAACGACCTTGTTCTAAAACACTTAACTCTTAAAATTGCTTTATTTTGTGTTGCTTGGCATGCACTTACTTAGTATGTTGGTCTATAGGTTTTTCTACTTCATTCAAATATGCATACTAAACCCCACATACTTTGACACATTTAGTCAATTAGATTGAGAGACTACAGTATGTCTGCAGTATGTCAAGATCAGTTTTATAATAGGTTTAATGCACTTTATAACAGGTCTGAAGTTGCTAAATTGATACAATAGTGCTACTATTAACATTCAAGACGACAAGAACACTATCAGATCCTCATCTGTTGAAGAAAAAACATTAGACTCACATCTTAAGACTCCTGCTTTCCAATCATGTTTTCCATTTAATATGTGCAAATTAAGATGTCCTAGTAGACTATTTTTAATCAGTTTTAGTCAGTATTAGACTCCAATTCTTTAAGCAGTTTTTTATTTACCAACTACATAACTACACTGCCAAGGTTTACACTTCATTAATGAGGGTAAATAACAAGCATGCCTTCAACCACGGGACAGGCAAGTGACCAGAGTGAGAGCTGCAGTACTCTGCAAGCACATCTGGAGCAGCTGTGGAGCACCGGGGAGGGAGGCAGGCACCCAGCCGCCCCACCAAGCCCGGCAGCGGCAGGAACCATGGTCTGCTTCAAAACAGGGTGGCCTGACAGGCAATTCCCAGCCTCCGGGACCAGCCACTGCCACTGCGGCTGGATCATGTCACCGGCTCACACTCTCCTGCACTGCTGTATAAACTCAGGCCCATTAGGCTGTAGCTGAAGATTATGATGAATTTTAGGTTGTGTTTAAACCGTATCCTAGCACCAGCCATATCAGTGACCAACCACAGCTTCCTCGTATTAGCTCCTCACATCATCAGATTTTGCTCTAATATTCTCACTCCACCTGTTTGGTGTTTTTTTCTTAACCTGCTTAGGATTTTTGCTGGGTTTATGACCGCTATCACAAACACCATCCTTAAAAGAGGATTGTTTTCTTTTCCCTTATTCCCCAGTGGGTCTTTGGAGAATACAAACAATAAAATAAATGTCGCCTCTGTCCACTATGTATACCCAGGGAAACAAATACAAAAAAATAAGCGAGTTAGAGAATGAGCATTTTGCAATCTTTTTCCTTGGACATTACTGAATACAGTGGACCATAAGACCCTACATATCTTAGTAACATCATAATGTTTTCGGTGAGCTTTTACTGAAATACTTCAGCGTTATGTTCAGACAGCCACTCTCCTTTCCCCTAAACTCCGTTTTTTGGTCTTCAACACCGCATTTTTCATTAACGCAACATTTAAAATGAGTCTGCTGTTAGAACTTCAGAGCTGCTGACCAAACATGGGTTTTAAACTCCATCCAACAGAATATAACAAGCATACGCAACACCTATGGTACCTCCAGCACTTATTTCTTAAACAAGCATCTATTCTTATGCTTGTTTTAACAAACAGAGGAGTAACTGACAACCTGCTTACTAAAAATCATCGTATTTTAGGGATTTAAGGGTTCAGAAGCTGAGTGACAGCCACACATAACACTGCGCCTGGACGCTGGCAGCAGGGATGGGGCTGCTCCCGGGGCACACGGCCCAGCCAGCAGGCACCTCTGGGGACCCCGACACCATCGTCGGTGACCGTGCAGGAGGGCACGGGGGTTTGGCCTTGGATG
Source organism: Dromas ardeola (assembly GCA_013398915.1). Classification (NCBI taxonomy): domain Eukaryota; kingdom Metazoa; phylum Chordata; class Aves; order Charadriiformes; family Dromadidae; genus Dromas; species Dromas ardeola. The sequence continues at coordinate 171,304 of VYZM01015081.1, forward strand.
GGTCGGTCACACCTATAGTGGTTACGCTTCAGCCACAACGCTGGGATTCTGGAGACGAGGGCCGGCATCCTAACCAGGTCACCGCTCGGCCACAATAACACCAGCGGACCTCAACAAGCACACGGGACCAGCCGGCTCAGCTGAGGAGCAGCTGACGGGCTCCGGCGCGGCGCAGGCAGGAAACACCTCCGAGAAGGAAGAGCAGAACAGAGCGGCCACCGAGCAGGGAAGGGAAGGGAAAGGAAAGGCTGAGGCAAGGGCCCAACGGCAGCAACCCGGGCGGCTGCGGGGACAAGGCCCGTCGCCCCCGGTGGGGAGGGCGCTGGAGCCGGTACCGGGTCAGAGACTGGGGAGGGACCGGCCTCACCGGCAACGGCGAGGAGCGCCACAGCCG
>VYZM01015081.1:172084-199781 GCA_013398915.1 Dromas ardeola
GGGGAGGGCCAAGCACCCGCCCGCCCGGCGCCGCCTCCGCGACCCCCCTCGGGCCCGTCCCGAGCCCGGCCGGCGACCGGCGGGCAATCGGGGCCAGAAGCCGGGCGTATGGTTTAGAACAGCGTCTGTGGAGCGTTCGTGGACCCTAAAGCACCGAATAACTCCGCGTGCGCAGCGCTTCCTGCTCCGCGGAAGTTCCAAACGCGTATGGCAGCGTAAAGAATTAAATTATTACCTGTAGTGCCTTCTGCAGCCGCTGGCATCAGCCCTACAGTAACGCCGTTTCCTAGAATTATATACAAATAAAATTACGTAAATGCTTAAAACAACATCATCATCACACACGCACCCCCCGCTGCAGTAATTACTGAGGCAGAAGAGCCAGGGCAGCCCCGGCAGCAGCTGAGCCGTTCGGCACGACCAAAAGGCCAGCGGCGTCAAGCTGGGGAACCGTCAAGGGAAGGGGAACGCTCAAGACGGAAAGCGAAAGGCCAGCCTGAGCTCGGGGTGTTACCGGCCCTCAGCTCAACAGGAGGCCGCGAAGTCGTTTGAGGATCGAGCCCGGGCGCTGCAGCCATGGCGTGCTGCACCCTGAGCTCCGCGGGGGCCGCAGTCCAGGCAGAGTCAACAAAGCGCCTGGGCTCCTGCGGCCATCCCTCCCTGCAGCACGGCGATGGCACTTTCTGCCCAGGACAGTGACCAGACTGCAGGCCACGTTCACTGTCATACCACAGGACAAATGCGTCTTCTTATCTGCACCTCCCTTTTCTCAGGGACGATCCCCCTTTCCTCAAGGCAAAAAAAAAAATTGCATTATTTTGCCCAAGGTAAGAAATGGAGAGGAAACTACAAGTTTGCATAATTGAGGCAGACGGAGAGGAACGGAGGCACCACAGGTGCGCTCTCTCAAGGTCGCTCCCCTGCCACGCTAACGTCCTGATGGGTGCCATCTTTGTTTGTGGATAAGGCAGCCATCAATGACACCATCCAATTAAAAGCTTGTGTCTACCCTGCCCTGGTTTGAGGTACTATGCTTGCAGTAAAGGCCTCTCCTGAAGGAGGCTGGAGACAAAAGCTGAATTTCATAGGGGAGATGACCTGAGCCAGGAGGAGGCTTGTCTATCATCTGTCTCTGGAAGGATTTTCAAAACTCTTCATCTTTGAGAATCTCCCCCACGGCTAATTAACCGCAGAGAGAAACTACGTCTGATGAGACCAGGAGCGCAGGCCTCCTGTAATCTTGCAGAATTCAGAGACAACCATTGGCTCATACAGTGGGGTTTTATTACAAAATATTACTGCAATAAACCAGATGTCAGCTCCAACCGAAATTATTTCATCTTGATGGAGACTTTTGGCAAGTTACTATGAATGCTTTTAGGGAGAACACGTCTTTCAAATCATTTCCAGTCATCGTTTGTGAACTGAAAAGGGAAAGCTGGCCTTTGTAGTCGCAGACTACATTTACTGGATCTATAAAAGCCATCTTTCCCTAAATTCTGATAACATTGCAAACACAGGGACCCCCCCTCCCAACTACACACTAAGAATGTGACCATCTTCTGCAGCTTTGCTTGTATTACCTTGTCTTGGAGGAGTAATACCCTGATCATCCCCCTTCCTTCTACTCGGTTTCTGAAATGCCAGGGCTATTTCCTTAAAAAAAAAAAAAAAAATTACTCTCTGGATGGATTTCTTTGCAGGGTGTGGCACCACCTGGTACGTGAATAGCACGTTTCATCTGATGACCAGAATATAGAATGTGACTAATACAGAGTTATTTACAATGTTTTCTTCATACATTAAAATACATAAGCCAAATAAATGGTTTCTTACTGAGTTTAAAAGCCGAATCTGGTACTGGCTGAGTTTGGTGACTGAGCTCAGACTGGGGCCCGCCGCCTCCATTCGGTGAGCATCGTAAGGTAAGCGTTGCGAAAAGCCTTAGCATCGAACAGCATTATTTCCAATCTGACAAGCTACTCCAGCATGAGCGGAACAGAACATAACAGCACTCTGCATGGTTATTTCTTTCAGTGAGGCTCTGTGTAAAGATCTGGATTGTAGCCTGTTAGAAATTATTACATTTGCTCAGAGAGTTCTTTCTCTGTTCTTTCAGCTATGAAAATGAGGATTAGCAAAAATGGAGAAACTGCTGCACTGCACACAAACTGTCCTCATGTATTTTTATCACAAAGGGCTGTATATTTCTAGCCAAAGCAGTGTTGAGAGAAAAGGAAATGTAAGCCACTTAAAGTTTTCTATTAAAACACTTGCTACTATAAAACATTAAAGAAAATTAAAAGCTGAGTCAGGTGCAAAATCCACTGAAATTAATTGAAAGATCTCTTTTTTCAAAGACATCTGTATCAAGCTCCTAATCACAGTAAAATGCAATATATGGAGAAACTACCAATCAACAATCTTTTAGCTAATAGACAGAGTGATGCTAATAAATATGTACCTGAGCACTGGATATTAGAATATTCAGAAATAATACTTTATAAAATAAATATAATTCGTACATATACTTGCCATATAATAAACTCTGTACTATAAACCCACACCTGGGTTAAACGTGCCCACAAAACAGAAAGCATGCCTGTGGATTTTGGACTTTTGGTTCAATATATATCATAAAGATTTCAATCTGTGTCCTAGACAACTTTACCCTATATCATGGTGAGAATACTTGCCAAAAATAGTTAAAAATGCCTCACTGCTTAAAAACCAACCAACCACATTTAATGTCTGAAGAAAGCCCCAAATAAACTGAAAAATTAAAGGAAAGTAGTTACCTTTTAAAAGTAAAATAAACAAAATTACATACTTCTGGAACTGCATATTGCTAATGGTAGTAGATTTTGCTTGAAAAGGACTCAGTGGTGTCAGGTGATTCCGTGACTTGTTCCTTAGGTTAGGGGAAAAATAAAGCAAATATACCATAGCACACAAAACTTTCATGGAAAAACATCTGGTATGTTATATTTACGGTATATGCATTTGTGCTTATGATATTTTCCAGTAATGGCAAAGGTAAAGTATCTGAGCCCCATCTTATGGAAATGGTTTCTAGGAGCTTAGATTTTAATGTATAGAAAAACTTCTTGGTTTCTTTCATAAGCTAGAGCTGTACTTTGAAATCAAGAATTTCTGGTTGACACAAAATATTCTGCTGTCCATTAGCAGCTTTTAAGTCTGAGCAAAAAAAAAAAAAAAAAAGAAGAAAAAAATAATTTACATCAGTCAGAGTAGAAAGATAAGTTGAAGGTGAGATTTGTGCTGCTGGGACTTGCTCCAGAGTACAATGAAGACAACAAAAAAACTTTCATTTCCATCAGACCTTTAATATATTTTGCATAACATGAACAAAACTACTTTTTTAGGCAATCCTTTGCTAGGAGAAGCACTGCATGAAGGCAACTTTGGCATTCGTTTCTTCCTCTTTAGGAAGTTCTTCATAACACGCCAGTTTGTGCATACCCCAGTGTAAATCTGGGAAGAAGTTAAGTCATTATGAGGAACAAAGTGGCTTTTCCCTGCTGTTTCAAAGACTAAAAGCAACTATATTACCAGTAAGAGAAGAATCCCAGAGGAACTGAGAAATAGTCATCCAGTGAATCAGCAAATCATACACAGCTGCAAGCAATGTTAATGGTAAGCGAGGACAGCGTGTTCACAGCCGGTAAAACAGCGTTGCAGTGGTCTCTCTGGTTTGGCAGGAAGCATAGGGATTCCCTTCCTCTGATTTTTAGTCTAACACTTTTGGAAGCATTACATTAATTAGCAAAGAGAAGGCAAAGCAATGCACAAAAGCAAATAGTAGTTACAGAAACTGCGTTTACTATGACTATGTTTACTCTGTGTGTATATACGTACTTTTTCCTACTGGATAGCCCTTTTTTTTTTTTTCTCCCTCAAAATGAGATTTGTGTCTGCATGGTATCTGCTTATACAGTGGTTATCCCTTTCCTCACCCCAAGAACCTTTGAACCTATGGGCCGGTATAAAATTTGATGTGCAATGACAGTCTCACAAATACCACATTTCTATAAAGTTGTGTGAACATCGGTGGCTGGTGAAGGAAGGAAAGGCAAGACAGTGCCCTCCGTGGGAGGAAAGCCCACAGCATGAACTCCATAGCAGGCTCCCCTTTGGCCGGTGAATCACTGTTCATGCCTGAGCAGCAGTGAAGTCACCCTGCGAAGAACTGGGGGTCAGGTGAGGGAACAGAGGAAGGAACTGCAGGAAAGGGAGAAGGGACAGCTGAGGCTTTTAAAGTGGTGGACTGGGGACAAATGTCACACACAAACCCATAGGAAATCAAGCTTCATTAGTTTTGCTGTCCACAGAACAAATTGTTTACATTGGGCTGCTGCTAACGTTGATGCCATTGAATATGTGCAAAAATGTGATGACTTTGATCCTGTCATAAGCGCCACTGCTACAGATTGGAGAGTGTGCAAAGCCCCGCTGACTCTGTAGTCCAGACAGGAACTACAGACAATTTATGCAATTTAGCCACTGAACTTGCAGTGAATTCTGCATTGGCCTGTCTTCATGGAGGGAGGGAAGTGTAACTGCCCAGAGCTTTGAGATGGATCTGCTTAGATCTTCTCTTACAGCGGGGTCCCCAGAAAAGACCAAACTTCTAAACCTGAAACAAACAGCCCCCACATGCACATGCATTTTATCCTAAATAAAAACTAGAAATGTGAAAATAAAAACACAAAATGGCTAGGGCAGACAGAATAGTTAAAAATATGACATATACACCCACCTCCTCTGCCCACTATGTGCCGGCAGAATGGGTCCTTGCTTCCACACTTAGCTTCAGTAACACAAATGTATGCCTTCTACGCTGTATTCTGAGTGTACTAAATAACATTGAGCCTAACGTGTTTTTAATAACTGCAGATATTTGACCAAGGCACAGCAAACTGACCAGTTCTTTCTGATCCCTAAGAAGTTCCTTCTATCCCTTCTGAGGGCAAGGGGTTGAGCAAATACTGGCATTCAAGCAAGAATTTTTTTTCTGTCATTGTCCTTTACATGTGCAAAAACTGGCATATAGATGTCCCTGTTTTTCTTATTACTAGTCAATGATTTGAGGTCAATGGGAATTTGAGTTCTCAGGTTTTGGCTAAATTAAGTTTCTGAGAATAGCTTTTAAAGGAAATACAATACCACTGCACAGCAAAATATTCCCTTACCAAAACAGGGATATTAAGAAAAATTTCTTCACCAAAAGGGTTGTCAAGCATTGGAACAGGCTGCCCAGGGAAGTGGTGGAATCGCCATCCCTGGAGGTATTTAAAAGATGTGCAGATGCAGTGCTTAGGGACATGGTTTAGTGGTGGACTTGGCAGTGTTAGGTTAATGGCTGGACTCAATGATCTGAAAGGTCTTTTCCAACCTAAATGGTTCTATGATTCCATGAAATTTTACTTTAGGTTCAGTATTCTACATATTGAAAGATTATTCAAGAGAATTACTTCTGATTTTACACAGCACTATATATTCTTCTCCTTTAATCCAAGGACTAGCTCTCACCATTTATGTGGCTCAAAAAAAACGCTGATAGCTCAAAACAGTTTTTAACTTAACCGGGGTTTATTTGAATCAGGTACAAGCACAGTCATATCATCTTATCTCCCCAATTAAATTCAGGGCTTCTACAATGTAGCTTTGTAAACCTAAACTGAGAGCGAGGCGGGCATTTTTACTTAGTATGTGCAAACGTGATTTTTGATGAAAACTACTTGAATAAAACAAGCAGTGGAATAATCTTTTGTACTGTGGGACACATTGCACCAAATTCAGGCTAAGGCTAACTGCTGACTTAGAAGCCTCACATCTGACTGACTCTAGGGCTGAATTTGCCTCGTTATAAATAGGCGCAGTAAATGTCACTTTTCATGCAGAAGGGAGTCACAAGAGTTAGCCAAGTCATCTAACCTCTTTCTCCAGAAAGCAGACTGATCTTTTTTATTTTGTATTTCATCTCAGGACCTCCAGCATAACTGATTGGATAATCTGTTTTAACTTCCTGGTTAATATGACAACATCCAAGCGATACTGGTAGTTGAATTCAGTTTTAAGGTGAATTTCAAACAGTCCCCCCTCCCCAAAGTGTGAAAACAATAAGCAATTTACCAATGCCCTTCTCAAATTCTTAAGATGATATTCCTCACTATGAAGGACAAAGGACCTTAGTACTTAAGTGTCAGTAGGAGGACTGCCATAGACTTCAGTTACACTGAGATTCAAAGCAGTATCTCTGATCAAAAATGATTGTGAAATAAATGGAACCTTTTTAGACAAATGGAAGCACCCGTCTATTTAAAATATGTTTAGGACGGATAAACTATGTTATCAGTCATCCTACAGAATGATAATAGCAGCTTTAATGTTCTCTGATAATATTAAAGTGATGCTTCCATTTTTGTATTCAGATTTCTGTCTGGAAATAAAAATCATTAGTAACATATAAGAAATATTTTAGATGTATTCTTTTTTAGAGCAATCAGTGCAATGTGAGATAAAAAGTTCGTGTAATGGTACAAATTGCTTCAGAAGTATTGTGCGCAGCTATTCACCTGTTTCCTACAATATCTTGATAATCACAATGTATTTAAGATAGAACTTAACATACTCTAGAATTCTCAGTGCAAAGCTTCAGAACATCCGTTTATTTCAGAGTCTGAAGTTGAAGATAAAAATAAGACAAACAAAATCTCAGAAGATATTAATAGTTCCATACTTACCGAGCTCATTAATAAATGCATTGGATTCCTCCCCAGAAATGTTTCTTTTCCAAACCTGGAAACTGAATTGTTGACAGTGAAAAAAAAAAACAACATATGTTTAGTTTTCAACAGAATGTTAATTTAGATTTGAAGAACCTGATTCTGCATTGTGTATTGGCCTAAACTTCTGTTAAAATCAATGACAGTTGGAGACGCACTTCAAGCAAAGACCAGGTCCCACCCATGTCAGTGGTTATGACATTGTATTTGGCAAAGGTTGAGAATGTATAGCTTACGTCAAACTAGTTGCCATGATGCAGCTACTGCGAAACCCAGCCTGGCTTCAGCAAGCAGCTTCTCTTCAAAACAAACACATCGTAGAGCAAGTTTGTCCCTTCCACTTAATGTCTTATTTTACCCAGTCACCAAATCATCTTTCGTACAGTCACTCTAACAGAATTAGATAGTTGAAGATAAGAAAATGGACCTCAGCTGTATGTATATAACTGGAGGAACAATACCACTCCCAGGTATCAGGTTTCAGTGCAGGACAACTTGTTCTCCCAAAGTCTGTTTGGAAGCGCCAGCAGGAGCTAAATGACCTTAAAAAGGGAATACTCAAACAGAAACAAAAAGTTTTGATTTTTTCACTCCCTGGTTGGACAAGGACAAGGTTTCAACCATATGCTAAGACATTTCACTAAAGTTAAGGCATTTTGGAGGCAAAGTTGAAAAAGGGAACAAACTTGATGAATGCTACTAATTAAGAGTATGCAAGAACTGCCAAGTAAAATTACAGTGTAAAAGTTACGCATTCTGATTTAGTGGCTTTACAGTGTATAAAACAGTAATCACCTCCTGTGTTTTGGCCTCACAGTAAGGAGCGGCAAGGTGCCGCCTTCTCCTATCATTGAATTGTGAGCTCCTGGAAACAGGGCTGGACGTCATTCTCTGCTTGGCACCGTGACCAGCAGTGCCACCTGACTCCACCTGGCAGTTCCCCACTACTGCACAAGGAGCACGGGTTCCTCTGCTGCGGTTCATAAAGCATTTCAACTGAGTACTTCCACTCTCAGAGACATCTGAAATCTCAATCCACGTCTAAATTTTTCAGCTAACCTTTTACAATATTTCCATTCTCTTTGTCTGTTGCAGATTGTGATCTATTTATAACAGCTCAGCTATTTCTAAACCTCAGACAGACAGAAAATTGATGCGTCATTGTAGGGATATGCCTTTGAAATGGTTGGGTGGAAAAAGAAAAAAAAAACGCAGGAAGGTGACAAAAGCAGAAAAATAGTCTTTTTCTATTTAACAGTATTAAAATTACTTGCCTTTTTTTTCTATGCCATATCTCATGACTTCCTAAATCAGCACATCAACTATGAATTCTAAGTACCTATGCTTTTTAAAGTAATTTACTAATTCCTTTTCTTCTTTCCCCTCTCTTCCTCCTGTTCTATTAATAGTTGAGAAAAGGTCTGTTGCCTGCAGGGTTAGACAATTTTATCTGCTTTTAGGATGTACAACCTAGCTCCCTGAGGATTCCTTATATTGCTACAATGTACTGTTAACTGTTTATTACCAGAAGGTTCAAAACTGTCAAAGTACTTATGAGGGCGGAAAAAAAAAAGAAAAAAAAAAAGAAAGACTGTAAGTGTTAAACCAATTGCAAAGTAAGAAAGAATTCTATTTTAGCATAATGTATGGATATTTTTTTTTTCACACGGAGAGAAATTCAGACATGGATCCCATATGAATTATAGGAAAAAAGCAGTATGGTCTCCTCATTTTAAAAAGAATGCATTAGAGTTGGAAAAGGTTCAGAGAAGGATGCTCAAAAGTTTGGAATGACTTCTCTGCCCGGAACAGCAGAGTAGCCTAGTCAGGAAAAGAGGCAACATAGCAGGGATGTAAATTTACAAAGTCATGAACTGGAGAAAGCAGATAAATTTACTCTTTTGTCTCATACATGGATTAGGGCACATCAAATGAAGCTAGTAGGAGACATGTCCAAAGATAGCAAAGATACTGTGGATGCTAAAAGTTTGTCAAGTTCCAGGGGAGGCTGGACAAAAACATGGAAGAGAAATCCCCAGGTTACTACATAGAAAAAAAAATAACTAAAAATGCCACCACATCCAACTCAGGAGTCCCCTGAGCTGAAAACAGTGTGAGCCATGTTTGCCCTGTTCTTACTTTTCCCCATGCAGCCCCTCCGGGCCGTTTTTGGGGGACAGTCCTTCTGTCTGACTCAGCATGGTTGGTTTTACGTCTTTTTGTTTCTAAGAGCTGTAATCTTCTGGGGAACAATTAAAAGAGATTAGAATAACAATAAATCAATTGTTCTCAAACATTTTGTACAACAGTTTATTTTCTCTTAAGTTCTTCAAGATATCATGCATTCTTATAATTGTTTTGAGTAAACACTAATTTGTTTTTGCAGATCACCTTTGGGCCACTGATGGTTTCATGGACCCTCAAATTCCCTAGGCCACCATGTAAGAAGTACTACTAACCCTCATGCTTTGCCTTAAACAATAGCTTATAGACGTACTGAGTTAGGAAGGCATTTTTCCTATTCTGCAGAGCCATTCTAATGTACTTAAAACAGTAGCATTTCCAACTAGTGCAGGTCCATCATTATACGAGTGACAGAAGGAGAGCCAGAGCAAGGTGTCAGCAGCTGGCTCCTTGACATCAGTCATATCCAAGTCAGAAAAGCAGAAGTCAAATGTTCCTTGTGTCTTCCATAGCCTTGGCCACTGACAGCAGCAGCAGCAGGGAAGGTTAAGGAAAGCCTAAAGTCTCAGTTCCTTCTTTCTTTGTAGCATGCATGCTGAATAATATCACTACAAAGAGTGAAAATGCCATCATCTCTGAACTGTAGGGTTTTTTTTAATTATCCAGGTTGTACTGAAATAAAAAAGGTAAACAATTATCCTAAACACTATGGAGGACAATGGCAAATCAGCCTTCCTGATGCCTAAAACCCCTTCAGACACCACTCTCAGAAGGAAGACTTCTAATCTTCAAAATTGTCTGGTAAACTAGGTTATTTATAATTTCTTTTGGCAAGAATGAAAAGGTGTATGGACATAAAGGTACATGACACATAGGTTGCCTGTCTACGTTGTATGTCTCTCTTACTTTCTAAATTAATAATTTAAGCAGCAACTACCATTCCAAATATAATACTGGTGAGGAATTTTAAAGACCTTGAACTGCAATATATTTTAAGTTTTGACCCAACAGCACCAAACTTTAAAATTTTAAAAAATTTATTTTTTTTTTTTTTTTAAATTGACTGCATTTTAAATGCAGTATCACTAACATAGAATGCAGCAATTGGTTTACGAAACCTGTCTTGTCTTACCCACCTTTAAATTTATTAGCTAAAAAAAACCTGGTAAATCTGTGGACTCTGAGCCGGGCGGGGGTGATCTCCTTGCAGTAACAGTGGCTGAGCAAATATACAAAAGGCTCAAAAGCAGGAAACGAGTATTGGAAGGTTGGCTACTAATTAACTCAGGCCTATCGGGGAAACAGAAAGTGAACTAAACTAGTTTCAACTACAGAGCTGAACTTTCATTTAGCTATTTACTCAGCTGAAACACTTTAGAAACATGGCTGAGCTATAGTTTTTTATGACATAATTAAATACTGCCTACATTCTGCATGTTAGATAGATTAACATGGATCTGCAAACAATTCCCCCTTTCTGTACAGAAAGTTACACAGCATGGGTCACCAAAATCTTTGACAAAAAGTTTCCAGGGATTTAAGATGAAGTGACATCTTCTAGGGAGGATGTTTTCCGTCACCTTCTAGAAATAACTGCACCTGTTCCTGAGAGATCTGCTTCTTGTTGCTATTATGCAGTGAAAAAATCACAATCCATTGTTGCAGTCATTTGGTAGTGAGTAATTATGTTATCTACAAGCATTATGACTGCTTATTGTCAATAACTAACAAAAGCAAATGAATTACTGCAAAACAGAGAGCTGACTGCTTGTGCAAATACCCTACAAACCTCCTGAAACTGCATACAGGAGGACCTGACAGAATTTTGGGCTTGTTACTTCTGTAAATACTAGGCTTTTTTTACTTAAAAAGTGAAGAAGGTGGGTGGGAAATTCTTAGATAGGTGAGAAATTTCCCCAGAATAAAAGATAACTGAAATACTCCTGAGGAAAGGAATGTGGCTGAGTGAGCACATTTTAGTAAGACATGGATTTGTTTGTCCTGTGCTAAAAAAAAAAAACAATCCTTGTTTCCTTCTGTAGAGTTGAGTAACAGCTGATAGGTGGCAGCATTACAGGCTTGCATGTGAAGCAGCGGTCAGATTATTGCTTTAGAAAGAAAAAGCATGCATCCCTTCTAACATACATAGAAGACCCTGGTTGGGTATCTATTTATAATGATTTACAGAACAGGTGTTCTTTTATTTTTTAAGGAAGCGGAGAATATATTCCATGTGTTGATTTGTAAAGCAACACAGAAATTCAAAGCATGTGGTATCTGAATCCTCTTCCTCTGGATTCCATAATCCTGGGCCACTGTTCTACGTGGCATTTTCTGGTATACATAATGCAAACATATAAACTATACTTACGCTTTAGCTCAAAAATAGGAGCTATTTTTTGTGCAATGAAAAGATGCCATTTGTTATCACCAGTGTATAGCATTTTACTGTTTCAACTATAATGTTGATATTACAATAAGATGGTAAAGGATACTCTCTTTACTTTACAGAAGTGAAAACTAAAGCAGAATAGTGAAAAAACTACAAACTTACTTCTCAATGTCTGCTTCTGACTATTTGAAGTATGTTGAAAATTGTATGTTGCTATTGTAATTAAGATGCCAGACAGCTGTACCTGCAAAATACAGCTGGCTCTTACTAGGAAGAAACTGGTTGATAGTGAATGTTCCAAAAGGCTTGCAAAAGCTACAGGGATGCTAGTGGTGGCACGGGAAAAGGAATACACAGTCCAAATGTGTTTCATGATTCTCCTGCTCACTCATGAGGGGAAAAAAAAGATTTCCATTAACATTTCAGATTGAAAATGGATTTTTATTTAATTTTGTTTTTTAAACATAAAGTCTCTGCTTTCTTAGAAACTTGTTTAACTTCAGCAAAAAATAAACAAAGGATGTTTCTTCTAGATGCTGTCCAGAACTTTCTCTTTATTTTTTTTTAGGCTACAAATGTCAATAAAAATCACTTTTCAAAGTGTCTTAAATTTACAAAATAATGTCCCAGGCTAATTCTACATGGTGCTACATCTCCTAGGCAGAAGCACAGCCTTTAATTCAAGCAACAGATGTGTGTGCTTTAATATCTTGGCAGGTCCCAGATTGAAACCCTGCTGTTAACTCCTGCAGTTAACCATACAATAAAGCATCTTCTCACTCCTAGAGCCTGAAGAAGTGCTTTTAGCAACAGTTCTATAAGGTAGTGCCTGCATTTTTCTTGGCAGACAGAGGTGTGTCAAAGTATGACTAAATCACACTGAGTTGCATGTTATTTCTGAAATAATTATATATTCCCATATACTGCTTTTAGCAGCATGAACCTCTGTCCCAGGCTGCTATCGCAGAGACAGAGAGAGAGCAAGAGAGAAGGAGGGACTGCCCAGGCCTGGACAGGAGAACCAGTGGCATCATGAAATCCACTGGGCAGACGGAAGATTGAGATTACAGAGTGGAACTAATGATACCAGAGACCATATATTTCTCTGTGAACAACTTAGATCTATATTGTGCCCTGCCACAGCTGCCACTGCCTTTACTTCACTGAGCGGTATATCCCTGGGGAAGTATATCCACTGAATGAGGGCTCCAGGAACCAAGTACTCTGTCCCTGTTACTTCCACTGCAAGTTTGTTTACGATCCAGGATGACCATACTTCTTTTTAAAAACCAACCAACAAAACAAACGTACACACACTTTCCCTTCTTGCCACACATTCTTTCCACCAGGTTAACAACTATACACAGTTCTGCTAAATGGAGTTGCATTGAACCTAGCATTTGGTCACAATTACCCCATATTGGCGGCTGGTAATTTATACTACAAACAGAACATACCTGCAGCAATGAATCATATATGCTTAATTTTTAATAGCTTAAAGGCCTCTATTTATTCTGCTGATCTAATTTTTTTCCTCATTTTTACGTTCTCCAGTCTGCTCTGCTGTCCTTTGCATCATTTGTGGCATTAAATGAGATATCTTTCCCTAGGCAACGTGCTTCAAAGCCATTATTTTATGAACTTTTTTAGTTGGACTCCAGAATTAAATAAAACAGAAAGAAATTTTGAAAAATATTCTTAATATTGATTTTTAAAATCAAATGTAGATCTTTTCAAGTGGAAAATTAGTACCTGTGTGAGGTGTCAGATGAGGAACGTGGAAAGGATTGAATGCACACACATCCATTTAATAAGATACTGACTGTCACGCTGTCAGCCAATCTGCCCTGCTGAAGAGCCTCACTTGGATTTAGAGCAAAAAATTCTTAAAATAAACATCTGAAATGCTCTCTGTACACATCAAATCCCTGGACTATCAGAAAGCTACGAATTAGCATCAAAAGCTTTTGTGCTTAATTCACTGTGATTTTGACTGAAACAAAATGAGGTTAACTAGGCATTCACTATGACCCCCGAGAAGAAATGGTTTGGTACCAGATGGTTCAAGACCAAAGCGTTTGACATTCCAGCTGAACAACAGATAAAACAAGGAGGCAAACAGGAATGTTACATGCAGGACTGAGCTCCTAGAATAGATTTTTAATGATTCTAAATGTTTGGTGTTTTTTTTTTCTTTACTGCTTCTTGAATAATATCATTCCACCACAATAGATCATATGAGGAAAATTTCAGGCTAACAGTAGTTGGCAAGATAAGCATATAATCTGCATTTAAAATCTGATGTACATTCATTGATATAAAAGGTATGAAAAGCACCACCTTTAAAGTTAACTGAACCAATGCTAAATGCGAGACAGAATTACAAGCGGGCCAATAGTGCTTCAAAATGCTACTGACAAAGGCATTACTGCAATGTTTTAAAGTAAATCAGTCAAGTGACATGAATTTACTATGTGGGATATTGTTCCTTCTCAGGGTGGGTATGTAATTCCAGCAGATTATAATTATGAGTTACATAAGATTCAGTGGAAGGTTATAAGGATATATTTAAAATATTAATCACCATTCAGAAGTAAGACTTTTAAATCATCAGGGTAATTAGTTCCATTAAGGTGACATCTCCATTGATACTGCTCTAGCTCTTGCTAACATAAGTCCATCAGCTGATCTTTCTGTTGTGTCACATGCAAATGTGTTAATTAGGCTTATTCACAACTTCCTTTGTTTCTGAGCGGATCAGTGTAAGGAATTATGCCTACATTTTTCATTCCTACTCTAGGGTAAGATCCCCAGAGCTACAGGAGACAGCCTGGCAGGGGGGAGGCACTGAAGTCAGTGAGCCCAGTTTCCTGCTGCACTGTATCTGTGCAGTCCTGGTCTGTGAAATGGGTCTGACAAACTGCTATGTCTTGACTGGAAGGGTAAGTTGCTGTGGGACGGGATTCGCATTCCAGTGTGCACTCCTTTTCCATGAAGAAAGTTACTTCACAGGGCTAAAGCCATTCAAATACCAGGTTTGAGGTTTCTACTCACTAGGAGAAAATTACATGCCCTATGCAGTATTTTTTAAAAATCTCCTATACTTTGAGAGTCAAATTTCATTAATTGGCTGTTACTGCATCTCTTTGAATCATTACAGACCCCATCCTGTTATAAGATTCTGCATCTGTAATATATATGGGAAATCTGATGCTGCTGAGAAATCTAGTCAAAATGAATTTATGGGTAGAGTTTTGGATTGAGAAGCATGCATTTAACTAACTCAAGTTAGGACAAATTTGATTAGGATTACATGTTGTAAAACCTGTATCCCAGATATCTAATTCAAACCAACTCAGAACCTGAAAGCTGTTCTGTACCCTTGGTTCTTGGAGTCTATCAGTGATACTTCTTAAGAAACAGTAGTACCACTTTGCACTCTGTACCACTAGTCTTACAAGTTCCATTTTCCTATACTAGTTTCACTGCTATTTTCATGTAATAGAAGCAAAGCACCTCAAATAACATCCTGTTAACATAAATAAACTTGAATTTAATTCCTTATAGAAGCACAAATTTAGAGTAAATCTTGAATTAACTGATATTCTGGGACAGTGCTATTTCAAGAGGTCCAACAGGGATGGTATTTTGAAATACAGACCTACACTGTGTGAAAACCACATGCCTTTTTCTCTTCCTACATACAGGCAGCTCTGACTCTCACAGAATCAAGCACATACATCGTGAGCAGAACAAGAGACACGATGACACAACAGGATGCAATACAAATATCATTTGCTAAGCAGACTCCTGAAGTCTTCTAGGCAAGCTTCCCTGAGCGAGGAGTGCTGGCTGCCACTGTACCATCACTTGCACTACCAGGAAAAAAGAAACTCAGTTTCATTCTTTCCAGACCTGGGAAACTCAACCTTAAGAACTAATTATACACCCAAAGACACCCTCAGCAGTAAGATATCCTTGGGGGATTTTTTTTGGCCCACTAGAAGTAACTGTCCTACCAACAGAAAATTCACTTTCCTCTGGCCCCATTCCCACACACACTCCCTACAGCTATTTCCACCCACACTACAGCTCTTTTTAACTGTGTTTAAAAAGCTGAGAGAGAGAAATGTGCTGCTGCTGCTAGTGCTCCTCCTCCTCAGGTGGGCGGATTGGTAGCTGGTCAGTTTTCTGCAGCATTTCTCATGGCTGGATGCGTGGGAGGCCAAGAGCAGGAAGGGAAGGAAGCAGTCCTCTTAGGAGGGGAGGCATATCAAAGCAAGTGGGAAGCAAATAGCCCCTTCCCACCTGCACATGTGCAATTATATGCAAATGAAAAATGAACACAATAGATCTGCAAGCAAAGCTTTCCAAGCTGTGGCCCTAAAAGGTATCAAACAGCTTGTGTCTCAAAGCCAAATTCAGGGGTGACTAGATCTCTGGGAAATTTGCATTTTTCACCCACAAAGAAGAACAGACATGTGGGAAGGGAAGAAGGAAGGGGGAAGGGAAGCGGGCGTTCCTTACAGTTATGGTTTTGTACGTAGGTGGAGGGTGGCTGGAGGGGGGGAGTGACAGATTGCTTGTGGCAGCAGGGAAGAAAGATGTAGGAGGGTGTTTGCCCGGGGTCCCGTCTAACCTAGGGGGTACTGGCAGCAGGGTGGATGCAGCGCGAGTGGTTTGCCTAAGCCAAGGTGGTGGGAGGGGAGGAAAACACTGGTGGATGGACCTTGCTTGGGGCCTCTCTCCCAGCCTCACCAACACAGCAGCATCTGCAGCAGCACCCAGCCACCCCCACACTTTTCCCGGTGCCCTCTGAGGCCAAAAGAAAATGGAAACTACTTCACTCACAGAGTTTCATTATGGATTTGCTTTCATCCTTTTCCAAACACTTATAGTTCCCCACTGATAAGATGCAAATTAACTGGTGGGGGGAAAAAAGAAAAAAGAAAAGGAAACAAGAAAAAAAGGTTGGGGTTTTTCCTCCCTTTCACACACTTTCTTCTTACAGGAGAAATTCACTACTGCATGCCATTAGCTGCGCCCTCATCCCAAATACATGACTTCAGATGTTATATAGATGCATTATCTGAAAAGTCTCTGACCAAAAGCCCTGGGCAAGGCACTCTCTTCCCATGGGATTGCTCACGTTACAGACAAAAGCAAAAATTTGCTTCTCCATATTACGTATGTGTTTCCTGCATTTCAGTCCTTCTCTCCCCGCCTTATTGTTACAGAATGGAGAAACGAATTGGTTTTTCCACTATTTTAAGTCTACTTCTACTTTCACTGACATCAATGGAAGACTCTCCACTGCAGTACTAGGTGTCCACATTGGAGCAATGAAATTTGAACCTGTGTCATCTGTGGAGGTGTTTTAGAATACTGTCAACTGAGACTAGACTAATTAAAAACAATTTGAGGGTTGCTTGTCAGTACAGTAATAACCAGTTAGCAGGTATGAACTGGAAATTGTCCCATTCTGTTCTTCGAGCCTTCACAGACTCATTTTTCCTAACCTTCATACACTGTAAGGATTCACTTGCTACCCACACATAGAGAAATTAGATGCTAGCTGTTAGAGCAGCAGAGGAAAAGATTAAATTTACAGATGAAGTACTTGTACCATTTATTATCTGGTCTCAGTGGACTGCACTGGGAGCTCTCAGAGGCAAGTAAGTGAGAGGTAAAAATTAATGATTAATTAGTGGTATACAGGTAGCATAGAGAACACAGCTGCGTGGCTCTTGGAATCCTTGGGAGCGAGAGCTCCCACATCCTGAAGTTATATGTTGTTCTGGAAAAGAAACCAAAAAACCCCAGAAACAAAACCTGAAAACATCTGCTCAACTCTAAAGTTCTCCTACAGTCTGCAATTTGTTTTCTCTTTCCAAACCTGCTGAACACACTGCCAGGAAATTTCTCCAAGGGGAGGAATTGCAACCTGCTTTATCCTTCTGGCTATTGCACTTAAGAGTCTCCGAGTTCCTGGCTTGGTTACTAGGCGTGCTGCTCACCCCTAGTATATCTAGTCTCCTGCAGCCCGCTTTGCTAATAGTAATATCATCCATAAACTCCCAGGTTAAAGGTCATCTCATTCCGCTTATGCTCATGCAACTCCATTATTTTCACTCTTTTTCCTATTTCTACTTATAGAAGTCTTTTATTTACTTTTTAGAAAACACTTTCACTTTGATATTCCACTCTGCAGACAATGGGGTGTGGAGGACTATTAAAAATCAGGATGATATCTGAATTACTTTTTGGACTGGCTTTCAGTCATTAAATGGCTGGCTGTGAGAAAATTGCAATTTTCTAACACTTACCACTCTTCCCCCACAAACTACAGGTAAATTCAAGCCATCACCAGCATGTTTTAAAATGAAGTAGAATGTTAGGCTCAAGGAAGATGGCTCTTCTGTCACCACCCCTTTTTCTTGAAACCAATTAAAAAAAAAAAAGAAGTAAAGAATTTAAACATTAAGCCTAAATTCAGTGTCAGCACTGTGGGAAGAAATCAGTAGCTGTTGCAAGACAACGCTTGCTGTTACTTCATTGTTTACAAACGACCAGGCCCCACTCTTGTTCTAAATCAGACATACAGCTGTAAGACAACAAATAAAGGGCCTACACCATCATTTGTACTGAAGCTGGGGAGGGCATAGATGGGGGAACAGATTAAAATCAGCATAAGTAAAAGATGAATCAGACCACTGACTTCTATTTTGGACTCTAGAAACAGACATCCTATGTAATCATGCCCTGATCACAGCCTTGCCCATGCGCACCACGTGCACGGAATTTATTAAGAGATTTCCAGGGGTTCCAAACAGCCTCCACCTGCTCTTACCCGAGGTTAGCTTCCACACATCGATTTCTTCATTTCCACGACACTAACAAAAAGATTACCCTACAGAAAGGTTCTGTTCATTTTTGTCTGTGAAATATATAGACTTTCAGACATGGGATATGAAGTACAAAAATGTTATCTGCTTATCAAACTCACCATAATTTGGTTATGCCTAGATGAGAGATGCAGACTTATCTCATCCTCAAAAATCATTTTTAAAATATAAATCTAAATAAGGGTTCAGATTTGATAACTGTGATAATTTGGTGTCATTTAGACTGTTTTAGATTTAATTGCATGATACTTGCTGTAAAACCGCATATAGGGCTGTATATACTCAAGATGACACTAACAGGCTGCATCTTTGATGATCATATAATCTGTAGGTAAAAATTTGAATAATCTGGATTGCCTAATGAATTCTGCAATTAATTAGTTCACAGTAGGCAGTCTCCCAATGCCTGCAGAAGCACCTCATGTCCTGTTCTATTTTTTGTTCACAGTGTACAAAACTGAAAATTGAGACTGCGTAGTACAGAAATGTTCTGCGTATTTTTTTTTGTGCCCATTTACTTTGATTAAGATTTTTACAACCAAATTTAATATACCCTGAGAGTTACTGCAACAGAAATGCCAATACAGATGACACTGCTGTAAGCAGGGGTGAATTGTTTCTTGAAACGAAGAGCAAGGTTGCCCTCTGGGGACTTCTCCAGAAGCGCTTCCGAGAGCTGGCATTTTTTTGTTCCAGCAAAATAATTTTGCTACAAAGTTTTAAGATTATTATTATATATATTTTTTAATACGAATGTGAATCAAGACAGCCACTGCAAAGAACTTGCTACACTGAGAAATGCTGAAGCTGTATTTCTACCCAATGCACTGTGTTGTCATTTACTCCATGGTTCATCACACTTTTCAGCATCAGTGTCATGGTGGTATGTGGCAGCCTAAAAAAATGTGGTCTGACGTAGTTACTGAAATAAAAGTGAATATAGTATTATGGACTCCTACTATGATGTCCATAAATTCTCAAAAGCCTTAATCTTCTGGTTTTTAAAAAAATGGCAATTTTCCTGGTTGCCATTTCTGAGTCTATCTACGCTGAACATATGCTGGGTTTGAGCTCACAGTTCAGTCCTGAGCTACCGTCGGGGCAGTAACCACCTTAGCTGCTTAATTCCTGTATTTACCTGTATTTCTACGATAACCAGATTTTGGTGTGATGTTGCATTAGACCAGCTCGCTCATCTGTGTGTCAGTAGCCAAGAGGGCAGCACAGGTGTGGCAGCAGCTGTAAAAGGATGAGGAGAAAACAATGAGGCCAGAAATTAGGAAACTGGTTTTGCTGCTGAAAACAGTACATCGTCAACGTGCAGCTTCGGTCGGCAGAATTCGTCTCTGACGGCTGATCTGGCAACGCGGCTTTCTCCACCTTGGGCAGCAACCACCGTTGTTGCTACACACGGCATCGTTTGCTTCACCGACAGAGGAACGGCCTCGCCTCATGCCCTCACACCTAATCCCAGACCGGGGAACAGCCCAAATCCTGTCAAGGTAAGGAAAACCCTTCACACAACTACCGCGCAAGCGGCCTAACAGCCTTTTATACCTTTGATAGCCGCTACGCTGACTGGAAAAGGGCTGTTTAAGCGGGGAGAGGGCGGCCCCCCTCAGCGATTCCCGTTTACGCAGGGAAGGGTGAGGGCGGCTCTGAGAGGAACGGGGCCGTCCCCCCCCCCCCCCACCCCGCGCATGCGCTCTACCTCGCCGTACCGCTTACCCCCATGACGGCGATCGGCCGCGCCGCCTGCCGACATGGCGGCCCGGGTGCTGAGGCCGCTGCCCAGGTAACGGGAAAGCGGCGGTGCTGGTAGTGGCCACCCTGAGACGCAGAGAAGCTCCGCGCTCCGCCACGCCTGAGGGGGTTTAAATGGCGGCGGGCCGGCGGCGCCTTGCGGCAGGGAACGATGGGCCGGGCCTCTAGTGACGGGGATTGTAAGCCCCTGCAGCGGTATAAAAATATAATTTAGGCCTAAATTAGCCAGCCCTAGGTTAACTTTCACGTTCTAAATCGAGCGTGTATTTAAAAACCAGGCTAGGACGCTGAGACGTTAGCATGTAATGCATTAATTGGCTGTGTTTGTGCTTTTAAGTAGCTGCAAGATAAAGTGTTTTATTAACACTCACGCAAGCCTGGTGTCTGAAGTGCAGCAAATGCCGTTCTGAACTGTTTTCCTCAATAATGGCAATTAATAAGTGCCTCGTTACTTAAATTGAGTAGTGTGTTTACAAAACGTCCGAGCATGGGTATCTCCTGTCAGCAACAGAATCACGAGCCATGTTCAAGCCCTTAACATAAACCTCAACGTGCAAACACACAAGGACATGAGGGCAAGTTTGGTGTAATGGAAGCTTTGGAAATGCATAAGGTTTTGACAAGACCATTTCTAAAAAAATACTAGTATTTAAACATCCAGAAAAAGGCTGTAAATCTTCAAAAGACATACGCTACTAATTATCAAACATATCCCCCAAACTCTTTGTCTTATTATTTCCAGGTTCACCTTCTAACTTGAACACATCGAAAACATTACTAGTTGGCACTGCTATCTGCTACCTATTTACTAGTAAGCAAAGAAGTTTCCAACTGTTTTGATGTCAAAATTGTACTCTAATTTTACTAGATTTTGAAAAGGAGAATGTAAAACAATTGCGTTCAGAAATTTTTCTGACAAAGCTTTGCTTAACTTAGCAGTCATACATTTGGGGATTGTGTAGCTGGTTTATGTTTTTTAGCTATCTTTTTAATATTTCTTTTTCAGGCTGAAGCCATTCAACAGACTGCAAGTAATACTACAACATTTGGTAAGAACAGCATCTTGTTTGACCGAGTTGGAAGCTTTTAGGACTCTTAACCCCCCTGAGACAGACAACACATGCAACTTCTAATGCGTCTGCTCACAATGGTTATGAATGCCATCATTTATTGTTCAGGCATAACACTGCCCATATCTTTGAGCACTTTGTTACAAGTTTCTATTATACTGTAAATTAAAGCTTAATTATTTTGACCTTATGTACTTTTACAGTTAGTTTCTAGGTTAGCTTTCATATATTTCTTACATATCATTCGACTGTAAGTTTGAAATCAATTGTGAAAATAATTTAGTGATTTGTTCTCTACTCTTAAAAGTTACTTACAGACAAAATGTATATGTTAGGTTTTGCCATGTCAAACCGCCAGTAGGGACACATGGAACTGTCATTGTTATAATTGTTGCAGGTAGTTTCAGAATATCAGTCTTAAAGAACCATGGTTTTGTGTTTTGTTGTGTGGGTTTTTTTTAAATGAACTCAAATGTCATTGTCAAAGAGTGTGTGGCTCAAAAACTTGACTGAGGTTTATTACTCTGAAGGAGTCAAAGCGGTTTCAAAAGAACTGTTTAGCAAATGCAAATAAATCTTGAATTACAGTGGGAAAGCCTTAGCAAGTAATTCTGAAATGCATGTTTTATGATCTTAAATAGTGCACTTCAAGAATATATTTCCATCAACACTCTTGTAAGTATGCTACTCCAGGTATCTAACTGATGACACTTGCTTTTTTTATTTGTTTTTGCACGTACAGAAGATGTCTAAGCATACAGATTCAACAGCTGAAGTGTTGTTGGAAAAGAGGGGAGGTGCAGGAATAATAACTTTGAATAGGCCCAAGGCTCTCAATGCACTAAATCTTTCTATGATCCAACAAATTTATCCACAGATAAAGGTTAGTAGCTCTGCTTCTACCCATCCACTATACATACATTATCCACAACTAATTTTAAAATTGAGTCTGACACTTCTTAGTGTACTGATTTGAAGAATGAAAGTCTATGTGAGTGCACTGGCCAATGAGTTCAGATTTATAGGATGGGAAAGAACAGGCAGTTTCAAGCAAGTTAGAAAGAGGAGAAGGCATGTCAGAAAGAAGCTATCAGACAAAGTTAAATTTTAGATAAAGACACACCCATATTAAAACCAGAACTGAATTAAAAGCAAGTTCAGTGTTTATATGTTCCGTTTGGCAACACTCAATTTGTCAGTGAGAATGCACAAATTCTAAGCTATAAAGTGGTGTTGCCTCTTGATTGGGTGCATGTTTTGTGGGGAGGCTGCGTGGCTGAAGCAAAAGATACAAATCATTATGAAGCAAGGTGATGTTAGTGTCATTGCTTAAAGAACTTCTTTATGGTTTTACAGGCACTGTTTCTACCCAGTCAAGCTAGTGAAGTAATGTGAAATTTTAAGCATGTATATCGTGCTTTTTTAATTTAATAATATTATTTATCATATGCAGAAAGTCAAACTTAATAGATACCAGTATTTGTTGGGTAGTTGCCTGTCTTTTGGTATTTTGGTAGACAGTTGCATTGCAAATTTACGCACCCTTCAAAGAACAATTAAAGAAAGAAATACTTACTCTGTAGCGCTGACTACCAGGCTTTATTTGAAGCACAGCCTTTAAAGGCGGCATAATTTTAAGTACAGTTACTGGTATACAGAAATGTCTTGTCTCCCTTACCTGGTGCACTTACTTGAATAAGGGATATATAAGCATATTTTAAGGGGAGGGGAAAGCCCTGTAAAAGGCATCTTTTTCTCAATACGATTGCATCACTGCTGAAGTCTTGTTACAGTGTATTTAATTCAGAAAAAAAACAAACCAAACTAAAACCGTAGTCTTTGTACCTAACAGTACATCTATGCACAAATTGATTTGATCCAGTCAATGCTTGATTGGCATTGATTGCAGTAATTTTGCAAAATCCATCAACAATTTATGTGCTGTTTTCCTTGCCATGCATCTTAGGTTTACACAACTTTCATGATTTAGCCCAAAACATAGTTATTATATCTTCCATATTCCCAACTTCCTGCCCCAGCATTGTGTTCGTATTGAGATTTGTCCGACACTGTTTTAGTGAGTGCTACCTTTCTTCAGAGATTGGGAGCTTTGCATAGGCAGTTTTCTGAAAGACACAAGGCAGCTTTGCGGATCTGTGATGTCAAGGTTGAATAGGACACAGGAAGGGGAGAAAGACATGTAGCTCTCAAACTTCAGCTTAAGACAAACTATTTTAAGTATGGTTTGATTTGCTTTTTGAAAAAGTAAAATAAGAATTACAGACAGTATAGAGATAAAGCATTTTTTGCACAGACTTCAATCTTACGTGGAAACGTTTACTTCTTTTTAGACTTGGGAGAAAGATCCCGAAACTTTTCTAATAATTATAAAGGGAACTGGAGGAAAAGCTTTTTGTGCTGGGGGTGACATCAGAGGTAAGGACTATAGTCACTTAAACATTTGACATATCTTTGCCAGTTACTACTTTGTGTTATTTCCTCTATTTACTGTAAGTCAGGTAAACAGATGCTTTCTACACAACAGTAACAGACATTAGTTGTGCTGACTTCTTATGACACCTTGATGTACAGGTGCTATTTAACTTATTTGTCAGGAGACAACTGTTGGAACATTGTATAGGAGTAAAAATTGGGGGTTTATGAATAACTGGTAATAGCAGCCAGTCATTCCTGAGAAGAGAAGGTTCTTGTCTCTACCTTTTTCTTCCCAGATTTTCATTACTGACAGATTCTTTACAAGAAATTTGACAGATCCTAATAGGTAGCTCTGTTACTATTGGATAATGTGTGTCTGATGTTTGAGATTACTAGATACAGAGCTGACAATAGTGATCAATGTATCTGTGATTAATTTGTAACTATGAACTGTAGGAAATCTCCAAACTGTGAAAACTATCTGTTGTTCTAAATTTAGGTAAATAAGCAGCATGGGTTATTGTTAAATTATGTCCCACTCTAATTGGCTTCTCATTTTTAGTATTCAGAGTCTTCAGTATAAGAAGTTTTAAGTGACCGTTCTATATATAGATAAAAAATATCACAAACGAGACTACTAGACATTAAGAGGGGTTCCACTGCGTAGAAAGTGGACTGCATTCTTAAAACTATGTGACAGTCTCCAGCGTTATAGAATTGACTCAAATTTGAAGCTTTGTGTTCATATTTAAGTTTGAGCAAATTTTCTCAAATAAAATAAAGCAGGATTAAGTTGCTGTTTCATTGCTGTAGGAAAAAAACTTACCACATGATACTAATTTTTTACTTGTGTTTTCTATTAAACTCATAGTTATCTCTAGAATTTTTCTTTCTCTTAAGCTATCACAGATGCAGGAAAAACTGGAGATAGACTGGCACAAGATTTCTTCAGAGAAGAATATATGCTGAACAATGCCATTGGTATGTTTAATAGCAAATTCTGAAGCAGTACAGTTTTCGTAAATTCACTTTTTCCTGTTTGTTAATCTATAAAAGACTGTGACAACATAACAGAAGTAGTAATTTCTTTTTTTTTTTATCAAGTTCAATACCAGTAGTGTAGCATATCTCATTTTTGTAACTTGCATGCGCAGTTTGTTTCTTTTGTTTAAGCTATTAAGATAGCTACTGCATCCCATCCCATTGTTCTGGGTAGTTATATTTCTGCTGTGGTTGAATTAAGTCTTAGATGTCGACAGTGCAGTTGTGGACTAAGTATCATTGATCTACTCCAAAGAAGACCCAAGATAAAAAAAGATGCATGGAAAATCATTAATATTCAGTCAGAAAGCAGAAGATCAAATTATTTTCAAGCTTTCCATTTGAATAAACTGCATAAATGAATACTCAAGCTAGGACTTAACTGTCTAAGTCTATTGCAAAGAACCTAGCAGTTTGTGGTCTTAAAATAACTAACAGCAAAGACACTGGGTAAGGTTTACTGGGGTAAAAGATATTAATTCTTTAGGGTAAAAGTCAAGAGTTGAATGTTTTGGTGAGAAGAAACTTCTCCAAACATACTTTAATTGAATGCAATTTGAGTTTTTAAACATTTTATCCAGTGTTAGTCGTTACAGGAGGAGAGGTGAACCTGTTGCATATCGATTTAGGTTGACAGAACAGCACAGAGTTATTAGAATAAGAGTCATTTCTGAAAAGTTGTTTTTATTTCACTTGACAGAATTTCCACTTTCAGCACGTTTGTCATGTACTTTTCCTGCCTATCAAGAAAAATATTTTAAGTTTCATGTGCTTGGGGAAAAACGAGTATTATCATGGCAGTTGGACCAGATGATCGTTGTAGGTTCCTTCCAACTAACTAGTCTATTCAAATATTGCAAGGGTACATACTTTAAAAGTTCGCGGTTTTTTTAAATGATCAGGGTCTTCTGTGTCTATAATGCATGTAATTACAAAACCTAGATTTTTGATAACTTTGGTATGAGTGTATTCCTTTAAGACTGAGATGTCTGCCAAAAAGATTTATTTATATCTTATATTTTACAACTTAAAAATACACAGGGGAGCTGCTTTCACAGCATTTGCTATTGGAGAGGTACAATTCTATAGAAATTTAGTTTAAAGACTAGCATCTGGAGCCCAAGCATTAGCCCATATGTTTATGTAAGAACAAAGTTAAAAATGCAATTTGGTTATATTTTCTAACTACTGTTTGAAGGATTGAACTGCCTTTAAAATAATACTTTCTTTAAACAAGGGTCTCTAGTTGCTGCAGAAAAGCTATCAACATGATTGCAGTGGATACCTGTATCAGCAATCTGACAGAACTTTCAGTCTGACCAGAAAACACTGAATATGAGGCAGCAGTTTCATTCACAGTGAACTTCTGAATCTTTCCGTGAATGGTAATTGAAAGCATCAGGTCTTTAGTTTTTTACCTCCTAAAGGTCCAACAGATAAAGCTGATAGATAAAATTGTGGTACTTTAGGACGTTATCATCTCGAGCTGCCTGTACCACATTCAGGGTTGTAACATGCAACAGAGTTGGCAAGACAGAACATGTTTGCATGGCAGTAATTTATAGTCACATTTTGGCTGAAACCTACCAATACATCTGGCTTTGTAAGTACTGGAGTGCTGGTGCATGCTCTGTGCTGTTAATCCAGTCTGTGAGATGGGGTGAAAGGGAAACTGTTGTGTCCCAACGTCTTACAAAACTATTTGTAATAGCCAGATTGTCAGGTACTCACACAGGAAACAATCTGACATTTGACGGTTATATAACATTCTCTTAAAACACTGACTACAGTATGTCAGTAGCTGGTGTTTCTTTTAATTGCTTAAGAATTACATGAAGTACCTTCATTATAAGTTGATGTTTTACTGTTTAATTTACCATTTATTTTCTGTTGCTTTTGCTGAAGTAAGACATGGGGAAACGTGTCATATATACAGTTAGTCACAGATCCACTCTTTTGAAAAAAAAAGCTCAATTTTTTTTTTTTTAAATTTCTCACAGGGACTTGCAAGAAGCCATATGTGGCACTTATTGATGGCATTACAATGGGAGGGGTAAGTTAAGTACCTTGGTATATCTGATATAGTTCATTTTAAAGTAATGTAATATTCTGCACTTGATTGAATGGACATATAACATTTCAAACATTTCAATTCAAGAACAAGCATCATAATCTGAACCTTTGTCGCTTGCTGTCAGGTTAGATTGGTGCTTTTCTAGTGTTTCTGCTGTTCTTTGATAGCTTGTGCAATTGCTTTCTCTGAGATCTGGTGATTGTGTTGAGAAAAAAAGCAAAATCCTGTCACTGTAGGAAACGCTTCTCACAAAAGTTTTCAGAATACTGAAGTGTGAGTTTGTAGATCATAAAAGAGCCGAGAATAATTTGCCACTCAAAGTGTATTAAGAACTAGAACTATAAAAATATACAACTAAAGGATAACTCTTTGAAAAATTGGAGAAATATAATTCTAAGCTATACTTTAACAGACATTCATGAGTTCTGTATTTTTCCAACAAATTATCTGGAAATGCATCTACTTTTTCAGCTCACCAGTACTTCCAAAACATGAGTTACAAGATCCTGATTCCCACCCGCTCTGCCAAGGCTGCACCTTATTACTAAAGCAACATGGAGAAGATTCCATCACATTGCTAGTTATACTCAGTGCTGATAACAGTTTCAGCAATTGTTGGCTTTAAACACCACGAGTAGGTAGTTGAAAGGGCAATACCATGCTTTTCTACATGTTAAATGCTATTCTTTTCAGTTTGACATCTGTTGGGTATAATTGCACCATAGCAATACAATCATCTTAAGTTATTTTGAACAGCGAGTTGGACAGTGAAGTCTATCTGCCATATTGTCACTTAGATTTATATTGTTTTCTTGCACTTTAGTATGACATGGGTATACAGTCCATTTAAATTAAGTTTGTCAAAGACAGGGTGCAAGTGGAACACTCATGGTCCATCACCTGTCATGACTCTTCTCTTTCCATCTTTCCTTACACATTTAATTTTACCTGTTTTGGTTGTGGTCTTTTCAGCTTGTGATCTAAATATGTGATAGCTCTCTTCCCCGTTGCTTCTCTGCTAC
>VYZM01015081.1:199885-222379 GCA_013398915.1 Dromas ardeola
CCCCCCCCCCCCCCCAGTTTAGTATACATAAATTGTTTCCAGCATAAAGGTGACTAGTCTTGCAGCTCTTCTTGCAGAAGAAGTTTTTTATTGAACATAGGAGACCTGAAGATTTGTGGATAAGAGATAGGGAGTCCATTTATTTGTGGACTTTTGAATAATAGCATGGATAGCTATGAAAGAGCAAAACTGCCCAGCAGCCAATGTCTTTTTAGAGGTTCTATAGATTGCCTATTATGACTGTGGCCTAAGCAGGAACAAAATTTTGTCCTTTAAAAGGAAAGTATTTTTTCGGACTGAAAAGATCATAATGGAGTCACATGATCCTGCATTACTAAGACTCTTTATTAGTTCCCTTTCTTTTAAAGGGCTTTTAAGAGACAGCAGTTAATCTGAAACTAGTTGGATACCCAAATTTTAGTATAGGCTATCCAAATTTCAGTGGGACCTTGACAGAGCTTAGCTGTCATTAGAGTTTGAATGACAAC
This sequence comes from Dromas ardeola, assembly GCA_013398915.1. NCBI lineage: Eukaryota > Metazoa > Chordata > Aves > Charadriiformes > Dromadidae > Dromas > Dromas ardeola. The sequence continues at coordinate 200,374 of VYZM01015081.1, forward strand.
TTACTTGCTTATCCTCAATTTGATGATACTAGTAGCAGTTAATCTTCATTTGGCAGTAGGGGACAAGATTTTGAATGAGGAAGTATGCAGCCTAACTTAGCAGAACAAGCAGGTAGGTCTCAGGTTCCAGACTACTTTTAAACATTGAGTGCTATTCAATTTGCAATTGTTAATACAGCTGCAGTTTACTCTGAGATAATGTCCTTCCTACAGCAGTGCATGTTTTCATCAACATACTTCCGCCCTCTCTCTCCCCCCCACCATTGTCAGTACATGGAAGTATCTACTGATAACGGAGGTGGTCAGCAGTAGTATTTCTCAATGCTGATTAATTTTTGTGTATGTGTTTTGTGTGAGCCTTGAGTTGTCTTCTACGCTTTTCTTTTCAACCACCTCCCTCGACTGTAAAATTTGTTTTGATTCCTCTAAATGGACCAGTGGTTACATAGGAAAAGTGCATTAGCTCCCGTCTTTCCCCCACACTTTCTCTCACCATTTTCAGCACTGGGAGCCCCATCACAACTGACTTCAACCAAACTTAAGGCTTGTGGCAGCTGTTTTCTGTTGTGGTACAAATAAGTTCACTGCAGTGTGATTTTATAATAGATTAAAGCCTCTAGAACATCCCTTGAACTTGTCATGGTCGTACTGTGATCTTTTTTGGCTTGCTGTATGGAGTACTGCATTCTACTGTAATTATTCACTAGAACTGCATTTGTATGAAGGAGTTATTCTACTCATGGTATAATTAGATGCTTTGTTTTAAATCAGTCATATGCTAGGTTCTCTGTTTTTAACATAACCAGGTCATATTTCATATGCTCAGGATATGGCTATTTTAGTCCCTACAAGTCAGTGGGAGCTAGAAATATTTGCCACTTACAAAATAACAGTAAATGCCTTTAAAAAAAATTACATTCAAGCCCTTGGCTTTAGAACAAGTGGTTTTAGCTTGGGCTTAAAAATCAAGGGACACCTCTTAAACACTGCAATTTCACTGTAAACCATTTATGTGTGAATGAAAAGACAAGCAAGTCAATCTCAACCTTGCTCAAAAAAGCAGCACTATGCACATGGAGTGCTCTGTTGTTCTAATTTAAATTAAATTAAAAATCACACAAGTGTATTAGAAACTCAGTTATTATGTGCTTAGGTAGTAAAGGTTGCAACTGATCCACAGAAACCATAAATTTGTGATGGTAAAACTTGGAATTGTATAAAAAAAAATGAACTGGTTCCACTTCAGCATCGTTGGCTAGAGACTGGTAGATGGCTTCCTTGAGAGCTTAATTAGCCAACAGATGGGGCTGTGGAGCTTGTTTTCTGCACTTTGTCTATACTGCCAAAGTTCATAAAAAAGTAATATTCAATATAAGTGTATCTTTTAATCTTTTTGTACTTATTCAGAGCACTAAGTTCAAGTGACAAGTACATTTGAAGCAAAGATGACTGCATTTTGCTCAATAGTGAAACAAGTTATAAATACCACACATACTGTTAAAGGATGTATACTGTTGAAGGGAACACTGGGCACATAATCTTACATTGCTAAAAACTACCATTCATATTATTTTAGTTGACTTCTATCCGTAGATTTTTATTTGTTTTAAATTAAACACCTGAACAGTAGACAAGAAATGCAGAGTATTTAAACTTTTTTTTTGTTTTAATATTATTATCTGTAAATGAGGTCCTAAGTTTAAGCTTCTTGGTTCTAGAAAAGTCACAATCTTTTCCCGAGTTCTTTGGAGATGAATAGAAGTGTGCTTTATAACCTCACTCTAAACCTATGGTTTTAAATAGGGCTTTGGCACAAAATATGTTACTGTGTCAGATACTAAAAGGATTAATAAAAATGTATTTTAAACCTCTCTCAAAGCCAAATAAAGTGCACTAGCCAGATTTGAGTGGTGTCTTTTTGGATGATTTGTCTTAGAATTCAAGGTGAATATTTGACAGCAAAAAAAATTAAACAATACAGGGCATAGACTTTGGAAGTTAATGAATGCGGTCCGGGTCACTGGACTGACTTTATGTAAAGCATACTTAAAACTTCAGTGGCATATTGCCAAAGCAGAAGTACATAATTTTCAGGACCAAAGACCACTGTTTTTAGTTTAGGGAGGAATCTGCGACAGTATGTACAAAGTACACTCTTCCTTAGTATCGTATTCCGGAGCATGCATGATTTAGAAACTTCCTGAGCTGGGCTTTATTTCAGAACCATGGTGCTAAATAACCATCAGTAATCACACTCACCTCTCTATTCATCTAGTATTCATCTACATCTAAGTTACTTACATAGAGTATCTTTAAGGTGACTACTAGAGAGTGGAATTGTTTAAAAAAGCACCGTTTGAACCTGTTAGTCACTTGGGTAGTAATGTCAAATATGTTAAGCTTTAGACTATACAGAAGTATCGAGCTGAGAGGAGCCTTGGCATTATTCTTTTGCACTCAAAGTAGGGTTAAATATAGCTAGATGATTGCAGATTTTCACCTAATGCATTCGGAACTCTCCGACAGCAGGAATTCTGTTTTTTCAAGATTTCTCACCTTAGTGAGAGTTCTTCTTTCAAGTTAAGATTCCGTAGTGTCTAATTTAAGTTTTTAGTATGTGTAATCAATAGATTCCTGTCTTAGTCACAGCTCTTTAAGAGCATTTTGAGATACTTGCATTGCTTGCTCCTAGCTATCTCTCTTTAATAGGGGTAAGGATAGTAATTTAGCTTTTACTATAGATTAAGTCTCTTGGTCTTCTTGCAATGCTATGGAATCTCTCCATTTTGTGTACTTCACTGTTCATTACCAGAGACAAGACAATATTTCAGCTGGAGGATTCATCATCACCAAGTAGAGCAGAATAATTATCCTCCATATATTACAGAGATACTCTGTCACAAATAGTCTATGCAAATAGCAGCTTCTCAAAGCATCAAGTGCTAGGAGGCCACCACTTCCAGTTATTCTTAAAGCCATTATTCTTACCTCCTTGCATAACAAGCTTCCATCCCAGTACATTTCTCTATGGCTTACCTTTTACTGATTTTTAAATGTTCTTCCTTGAACAGAACTTGTTTGTCAGAGAGTCAGTCTTGTGGAGCTACCTTTTTCCTCAAAAACTATAAAGAAAAAAAAAAAAGTACTAATTTTCTCCTTCAAGAAACCTGAGTGCTATGTTAGCTGGCATTGCCTTTTATAGCTCCACCACATCAGTCTTATTAAGCTTCCCAAGTGGATTGAATCTAGGCTGAGTGGGTACACTTCAGCCCTTTGGTGCCTGCTGGTAGAGACTTGGCTCTAGTATGATACCTTAGGTAGTTCTTTTTGCAGCAGTATTGCTTTATTATTTGTATTAAGTTGTATCGTGGTTGCTATAAACACCTGAAAAATGTCTAGGCATTTGTTCAATAGAAAACATAATTGTAATCTCTGCACAGACTAGAAATGTAATTTCTAGCAAACACTTTCGACAGCGAAATTAATATGATGTTTTCTCGAACAATGTTGTTAGAGGCTTGCTACAGGTACCATGGGGATTCTATCGATATAGTTACAAATGTCTAAACTTTCACTTTAGCATGATTTGGTCAACAGCTCTTACTACATTAATATTTCTATTATAGAGTGAATTGGTAGTGATGTCATAAGCAGCTTGTATGCTACACATTTTAGTCAATAGAATTCCAGTACACAAAGGGGCTGGAGTTGAGCAATAGCTGTCATAATCCTGTGCCCTTTTTATCCAGATTGTGTGGCTGCAACTCTTCAGGAATGTTCCTTTCACTACCAACATACATGTAAAATTTCTGGCATAGATCTGCAAATAACTTTTTTTTCCTTGTTTCTTCCAAAATGGAATTACTTGGTTTTTTGATTGCCTGATGTTCTGTAGTCAGGACCAAAGCAGCATAAGGAAAAACACACCTTTGCTACTGCTGCAGATAAAAAACACAAATAAAATTATTTGTTCCCAGGCTTCACGAGTTAGCCTCTGAGTTACAGCTAGCTGGACTGCAGCTGTAGGTGGAAGAAGGAAAGGGAGGGAACATCACAAAGATCCAGTGGGTGACAGTCTGAATCTGTCCACTATCAAAGCCATTTGCCAGGGATGCAGAAGTAGGAGAGAAGGGTCTGCTCTTGCTCTCTGTGCTGTTTGTGGGTATGGACATCTATGCAGAGTCTTTCTTTCTAAGCAAGTTGCCTGGCATTGCTGTCTGTTCCGGCAGACTAGTGAAACAAAATCATTGTGACCATAACACCTTTTTCCATAAAAAGTATTTACATAAACATTGTGAGCCTGTATCTAACACCAAAGTTAAATCTTGTAAACTACTGAATATTGGCGTTTCAATATGTTCAGCTGAAGTGACTGAAAGAGGAAGGTGGGAAGTGTAAAGACAACCAACTGCTCTACTTCATTATGATCTCACTTGAACTGTGAGCTGTTAATAAAAAATCTGCAGAAAAAGAAGCCAGACAAATATGATGCAATAATTGCAGCTGCTACGTAAATGTTTGTTAGGTGTCTTCTGATATTCCTCAGGTATATAAAATACAATTGAGGGGGGGAGCTCCCCATTTTCCTCCACATTGTAAGATGTCTTAATATCTGTTTTTTTAAATTTATTTGCTTTTAGGATGTATTCATACAAGTTGTGTGCATATAGTTTTTATACTGAGGTGTAGATAGCAGCATTTGAGACTAACATTCAAAAACTAGGAAACATTAGAATTAACCCTGGAAAATCTCACATTTTTTGCCCACTTGTGATACAATTTTTAATTAGAGGAATGTGCATTCATGAAGTGCACAGGTGGATATTGCTCACAGAAAAAACAGGTATTCATTTGTTGTTTAATGTGTGGTGCAAATTTTATTGCAAACTATATAAATTCTGCTTATCAGTTATTAATATACATATATCATTCGCTTTGGGTTGCTAACTGCAGCATGTAAAAGTTCATGAAAAATTATTATTTTACATAGAACAGCACTTCTGTTTGTAATGGACATTATTAACCCCTTTAACCCTTTTTTACAGCCAGGAAACTGGAACTTAGAAAAGTCAGTGTTCCTTGGGACTCCTCCTGATTTTCCTTTTTGTTCCTTGTTATAAATATGTCATGCCTCTTGTCAGTCATCATGCTCTGAAACTTGAACATCTTTGGTTTTGTTTTAATTTATGCTCTAAAATCTGCCCTGAAGTAGAAGTAATTGTCATACTAAACCTAGATAAGCTGCTTTCCAATTCTCTGTCTTCCTCTCCCCCTTTCCGCCTCCCTCTGGAAACTCATGGATGTATACCACATAGAAGCTTGTGTTCTGGTTTGTTGCCAATGCTTGAAAGCTGAAGGCAGCTTTTCCTGTAAAACAGAATACAAATTTTGCAAGTAGTTATTTGTTGTGCTTTGACTTGTGTGCCACTTAGCTTTTGTAATATAGGATGTTGAAAACAATGCTGAGGCTATACTAAGAAAGGATTCGCTCTTTGCTGATATTACAGTATATTTACCATCTGGCACATTGGTCTGCCTGCTAAGCTCCTGCGTGTGATCCCAGGGGCAAATGGCGCGCTTCATTTATAGCTAATCGGACTATAATATCAGCAGCTCTTGACATCAACAAAAAAATAACCACTGAATGTTCAACGATTTGCACGTGATGTTATTCCCCAAAGGGCTTACCATAAAGCACTGTCTTGAAAACAAGTATTTTAAATTACGGGTCAGTACTGGTGCAGTAAGTAAAACTCCTCTCCCTTTCCTCTCCCAACTCCACAATGGTTGAGTTGTTTAATGTAGACTATGAAAAGGAATGGATGTCACTATTTTACATCCAGAAAAGAAAGGCAGACTTCCTGAATGTACATTGTACAGATGTTAGTATTATACAGTCGTACTTCACTTAGTATTTTAGAATTACAGAATAAGTTTTTGCATTCCTGCGCAATGTATATAGATCACATCACTATAGATCACATATAGATCACATCAAAGAGCAAACGTCACTTGTCTACTCTGAGATGAAAGTTGAAGTTTTAAGATGTACTTTCTAGCTAATTATTTTTTTTCTGCAACCTGTGTATGTTTAAAGGAGGTTTTATTTCTGGTTTCATGGAAAGCTTTTCCTGTTGACTGTCATTGCAGAGATTTTTGCAGGCTTCTGCACAGATTTGTTCTTTCCATTTAACACTAGACTCTTTCTTGCTAAAAGTTCCACTGTTTTTTCTAGTTCTAGGCCTTCATGTAGATATCTAGTCTCATATTGAGAGTTATCTCATTATTTCCCTTTCCTTCCCTTTATTATAGATCAAGGGAAAAAAGTTCTGAAGAGAATTATCTTTGCCTGCTTTTCCATCCTTTCATATTTCTGCTATTTTTTCTCATTTCCAGAAGAATTCGAATGCTTATTTTCTCCTTGAGTTAGTTTTAATCTGTCTCATGCTTTCTAAGCTCTTTTTCCTGAGAAAAAATGTGCTTGGAACATCATTACAAAATCCCCTCAGTTCACTCCTGTCATCCCAAATAACTGTGCCTCTGTTTAAATAAAAGTTATGTTGCATGTGCCTGTCTTTAAGAACAAGAAGTGTTTCTTCAGTTTTAAGATAGAACCCAAAAGCTTAGTTATGCGTCGATGCAAGTTGCTGAAGTAAGTTCCCTCCTACTTGCCTGCAGACATTAAGATGTGATGAGTTGGACATACAGATTTCTTGCAGTAGCTACATTTTTAGGTGATACAGAGGGACAAAGGGACAGAGCTTGTCTTACAGAATTTTAGAAATAATTAAAAAACCACACTATCTTTTTCTGAACATACATGCCCAGTTATGTATAGGGAAAACACTGGGAAAAAAAGAACGCTTTCAAATTTAACACTAGAAAAAGTTTCACTGGCTAGTAATTAATTATTTTTGCTATAGGCTTTTCAGATCTAAATCTTCTTACATCATCTTTTTTCTTTCTGTTGCAGCAGAAGTCTTGTGTCCATAAAAAGTTCTGCTTCCTCTGATGTGAAGGAGTATTTTTTAACAGACATAGCTGACTGTTGATGCCAGGAAGTTTTGTAGGCTTATTAAATGTAAGTCTTAGAAAGTAATAGACAGTAGTGAAAAAGAAACAAAGAAAACATTCTTAATTCTGGAAAGAAGGTATTTCAGAAAATTCTGAGTAATCAGAAGGAATTATTGGTAAAAGTTTTTATGTTTGTGTCATGGTTGTCGAGCCACAGTGTCTGTAGCCAGACTGGACCATGAGACCAAACTGTTCAACCTGCTGCTTTTTGCCTTGGAGGAGCCAACGCACATGGAAAGGGAGGACATGAAACTGCAGGCACTCAATCCCTGCTGCAGAGGCACATGTTTAACTGCCACTGCAGATTCTGTATGGTCTGCCAGGTGGGATCACACTAGTATGGGTGCTCACCGTCAGAAGACCAGATCAGTTCCTGCAGATTACGCAGGGGAAAAAATATGGCTATTGCAGATTACTACCCTAATAAAAAAAGTCTGAGATCATTGATAAGTTTTAGCTGGTAGTAGAAAAATCAAAACAGGGCTTTTAAAAATTCAACTAAATTCTGTTGATAAAGGACACTCATTGTAGCAGCATCAGTGCACAGAATGGCCTATGTATTTTTTTTCCAAGTTTCACTGTAAGAAGAACCTGACGTAAATGATTGCTATTAATGTAGTTGTATCAAACCTGTTTAAATAATGAGGGGTCAGGAGAACAAGACTGTAACATCAGATGTTACTACAGATAATCCATCTTCAGTCAGCTCGTTGTGCTTCTATATGTCTGTAGGAATTTGGACTGAGAATCTCTAATACATAATCAGTATGTGGAAATTAATATTTTATTTTTAAATTAGATTACATTAATATTTTATCTTGTAAAATACTACAATAAATGATAGACAAGTTCACAAAAAGCACTGTTTTTTAGTGATTTTTGTAAATACTTGCATAGAGTTGATTTATATGTCGTCAACCAAAGAAAGAGATACTCTTAGTCCAGACTGATCTGTTACGCTGCATTGCTGTGGTTCACTAAGTAATCTTGTCGGTTAGTATCTACAGATAATAATGGATTATACTCTTTGGAGTGGTCCATTATATTAGTGATGAACGAAGATTAATTTTGATTCAGTTTAAGGTTTGCTGTGTCTGGATGCAGGGGGTATTGCTCTTACATCAGTGATTTTTGATCTAACATAGCTATAAGCTCCTGCTGCTTCCTGAATCAATTTCACTTGCTTACTTTGCCAACTAATGCTTTTGAAAACATTTTTGCTGCACCTTGGCTATTTTTACACATCTGTATTCAGATATATTTGCCCTTTGCTGTGTTATGCACAGTTTGTTGATTGCCACATTTCTTTTGTGGTACTAGCCCTACCAAGAACTGTATTCTCATGCAGTTAAAAATGAGTGTAATCATTGGATGTGAACTGTTACAACACGACTGTCACTGCAGACAGTACTAATATTGGTATTATCATAAAATTGTTTACTTGAACAGCTAAAAATTCTTTATCAGCCTAGTGATGATACAAACAACATTGCTGAAGGCCTTTTCTGTTTATTTTTTGTGTTCTATCACTTACGGTTTCCTAGGCAGTGATTCTTTTACAGACTGAGTTAGGTTATTAGTAAATAGACAAGCGTGATTTATGGTTCTGCTGTGACACAGATCTGCTTTTCTGTATGTGAACAGATGTTTACGTATGTCGTTCAGGAAGGGCGTATTTATTTTGCTCTGTATGGTTTTCTGTTGTGGCCCTCAAATTTCTTAATAACTTCCCTAGGTGTGATGAGTTCTTTTATTTACTAATATGGGTCATTCTCAGTGTAAGATAATACAGCCTTCCAGCTACAGCTTCCAAGATTTATAGTAGCTGTATTTCATTTCTCCATCTATCAGTAATTTGCACTTTGTTTTTCATTATAAAAATACTTTTAATAAGGTTCTGTATTCATCATGAGGAAAAAATGGAAATCAATAGATTTTCTATAAACAGTCATATAATTACTTTTGAAATATGGCATTGAGTAGGAAATCATGTGTAAAGTAAAATTCAGATACGTTAGTGGCTTTTTCAGAAGCTTGGTGAGGAATTCAGACTGAACTGCCTATAATATTATGTGCCTCCTTGAGGTGCGCTGAGTCTAACAGTCGTTGTAACATTCTGGTTTTAAGATTAATATCTTAACATCTATGTTGTAATAAATCTGTAATTTGTAACCAAACACCTTCATAGCCAATCAGTCTCCAGTAGTACATTGTCAGACCACCATTTCTTCTCTTACCTATATTTTTCATTAATTCATATATAAAACCTACAGGAAGATTGTTTAAATTGATTGCTTGTTAATTTCTTAACTCCTTAACTTCTAGTCTCGTTCTTTGAGTATCCTTTTCAAAATTAAAACATTCAGCTGTCAGTGGAAAAAAATTTTCATGCCAGTATTAAGATAAACTATCTGGATTAAAAAACAAGCCTGACTTACCATAGGAGTCTTGGAAAAGTCTGAAGGAAGACATTAAGTTTAGTATATATTTTAAGATCATGAAAGGTAGGACTCTGACAGTGCAGGATTTAGTGTGTTTTAACAAAGACGTTGTAGCATCAAGACTCGTATATATAAATGCTGGGACTATTTGGTGTAGTGAACACAGCCCAACTGCAGATAACTTAACAGTGTGAAGGGCCTCCTAGGTGGCACCCGGGCTGTGTAGGATTTCAGTTAAATTTAAAAAAAAATAATTACAAAATCCAGAAATGGAGGAGGAATGCATTTAGACTTCTGACTGGAAGAGTTTGTTCTTTATACAGGATACTATTAAACTAATAAGCATCTGTCCTCTGTATGAGATGGAGAAGGGTAAATAAATACAGTAAATGTGTTAAAATAACCATTTGGGAAGTTGCAAATAAACATATGATCACCAGTTTAATAAATTACTGAAGTTTGTACCCTCAAAGCATTAACTCATTTTTCTCTCCTAATTTTATCTTAATGTTGGATTATTTAGAAATTATCTTCAAAGAAGTAAGGACATATTTGCACCATTTTCTTTATAATGGATAAGAAGAAAATATAATTTTAGTCTTTTAAATATACATCTGAAATTAAGCTCTTATCTATACTACAAAACTGGAAGGCTATCTAGAAACCAAATCCAATTACAGTTTAAGCACTTGAGAAAGTGAAATCTGATTTAATTACTTCTTTCAAAAGAAAATTACCTCTTATTATTAAAACTCTACAGTTATTTTTATCACTATGAAAAAGAGCAAGCTTGGAAGAGAAGCTCTCTTCATGGAGTTCACACTCTAGTCTTTGTTATTTACTACTGAGGCTGAAAATTTGAGTCCTTATACAAACTTCTGACTGTCTAGAAAATAAGCCAGAAAAAATGCTTTATGAGTGGTAATATTTGTATTCCTAGATGTAGGATTAGAAAAAATTGATTTTAGCATTAGAAAGAGCTAAATGGGCATGATTTTTTTGTATTTCATTATCTTTATAAAAAGGTCATCATTATTGCTGAACACACGTAAAAATAACAGCAGGCTTTACCAAATGCAGTGAAAATATGCTGTTACGGTATAAAAAAAAGTTGGAAGTGATGAAGTCACACTTCCATTTCATTTAAGATTTCTAAAGCTGTTTTAACTTTACGTGTAGCTTTGCATTTGCAAGAGGACTAAATAAAGGGCCATTGCCCTTGCTGCTGCTTGGATGAGATCTACAGCCTCTGACCAGTCCTCAGTCAAAGGGCTGAAGGACAGATAAGGGATTGTACCCTGTGCAGATAAGATTCAGATACTTGCTCAAATCCCATTTGCCTCCTTGAAATAGCAGTACTTCATGTGTATAGATTTGGCTTAGTCTCTGGATATAAAATCAGGTACAATAACCAGTTACCTTAAGAGTCCATTTCTCAGGAAATTAGACTGGAATCTTAAAATCTTCATACATCTATATTAAAATGCGAGACTGGCAGATACTCATTTTACAGAAAAAACTTGAAGATATTTTCAAATTTAGTCATGTATCACCCTAATGGAATAAGTGGTGACAATTAATTTGTTGATGGGCAGAATTGTAAGGGAGGCCAGGGAAGAATGCATGAGAATGGTGTGAGGAAATGGATGTAATTTTTATTAAATTGAGATAACTTTTTGAAATTTTAATGTGACACCCACCCAAAGATCTCTGTAGGTAAGTGAAATGATAGATGTTCTACTGTGTTCTACGCTCTCCTTAAAAGCCTATCAAATATATAATGCTGGTCCAAGCAAGTATCACCCAATTAATCCCACTGTTCTTGATGGAAAGTATGAAATACTGTGAAGACTAGTAGCCTTAGCTGGGCAAAGTGCCATTTTTCTAGTATCTAAACAATTAGAAATGTTACTCAAAAATCTGATACATCTTCATTAGACACTGACTTCGTTTGGCCAATGATATTTAACGTATCTTAGTTTTAATAGAAAAATTGGATGGTTAGAAGGACCAAGCAAAGGGAAATTTAACAGTGAGGAAAGGAAGTAAGCTGAAGTAGTGGAAAGGAAGAGAGAGAAAATAATTGTATGAAGAAACTTCTTGTGAAATATTCAGTGGAGGGTTTTGTCTCTAGGTAGTATCTAACATGCATTTCTATTGACATGTATCATGTAGATAAGCTTTCAGAAGTGAGACTCCTTTACCCCTATGTTGTGGTTGTGCCCAGTAATCCAAATATTCTTGGACTACTTCAAATACTATTACTAAATAATAATAACTTTGTCAGATAACCATTTTTCTTTAAATTTGTTAGTTTGCCTCTTGAGCATTTATCTAAATTAAATTAATTTTGTGTGGCCTGAAAATATATATTTTTATTGGGTCTTGCTGCTGCTTACTGCCTAAATCAGAAAATATTTGATAGACAACACCAGGAGCTCTTCGGCTCTTGAGGGAAGTGTCTCATCAGGAAGGACTGCTAGAGAAGAGGGCTGGATACTTAGAAATGTGAATTCTTTCTCTGACTCAGAGAACAAAAGTCCCCAGGTTAAATAAACGAGTTTCTAACCACATATTCTGATTTTTAGTTAATAATGCCAAAGGCTTTTCCTGCTTAAAATGCTTCTGTATTGATAAAGTAGGTAATTATCACATTATAAGAATAGTTAATTATTCTTTTTAAAGTATTATAATTACAACTTTGTGCAATTCATCTATATTCCAAAAGTATTGGCGTTTTTTTGTTGGTGGTTTGAAGTGAGTGCAAAAATTATAGATGGGGTAACATTAGCAAGAGGATGTCAACTCCCTTAGTAGTCTAATGGAGAAAACGTGGTCACTCGTTTCCGTTGCTGTCACTCATGGGTTTTTGAAGTTCATTTCTGTATAGCTCATCAGTCTTTTAAAGCATAATACTCTATTTCAGCCAAATCATGAAGGTAATACGAAGCTTTATTAGTGTTTGAACCATAAAAGGCCTTTTAATATTTTGTTGAGAGGTGCATAGTAAATCTAGTAATCTTTTAATTGTAGAGCAAAGCAAGAGGTGTGTTACATAGCATTATGGTTATCATAGAATCATAGAATCATAGGGTTGGAAGGGACATCTGGAGATCATCTAGTCCAACCCCCCTGCCAGAGCAGGGTCACCTTAGAGCAGGTTACACAGGAACGCGTCCAGGCGGGTTTTGAATGTCTCCAGAGATGGAGACTCCACCACCTCTCTGGGCAGCCTGTTCCAGTGCTCTGCCACCCTCAAAGTAAAGAAGTTCCTCCTCGTGTTATGGTTGTTTTACCGGTAATTCTATAACTGTGTCCTTTGCTTGTGCTGCATGCATAGGGAGTTGGCCTCTCAGTTCATGGACATTTCCGAGTTGCTACAGAAAAGACACTTTTCGCAATGCCGGAAACAGCAATAGGTAAGTATTTTAACAGATTATTAGTGTTTAAAGTTTCACTGTTTGTGTAATAAGGATGAAATGTCTTTGACTGAAAGCAGTGGCGGTAATGAAATAATTTTAAAAAGGAACTGGAGACGACCATATATAGAAAATATTTTCTGTATTATGGGAGGTTGATCATTGAAGTTCTTAACTTGGGGTTTACTGTCTAGATTGACGCAAAGACTGATTATTATTCTAATAATATTATTCTAATAATATTATTCTAATAATAAAGATACCTTCTTTGCTTTCTTCTTTGAAGGTAAAGATATGAGTAGTCTTGTATTAAAAATGATGTACTTTACATACATTTCTTGTGTTGGCAAGGACTTACTTAAGCAAAAATAGACTGTGAAGACATGTAAACGAAAAGCTTATGACTTGCTTAGGAGAGAAAGTAATTAAAACCCTTTTAGGATCGATTAGAAGTAAACCCACTGAAATCTGTTTGGATTTAAGGGCTTAGCTGTTTTGATCTCTGTGGTGTATGTTTAAAATGTCTAGTTGTCTAGATACTGTATTAATTGATTTTTTCATATGTTCACTTATTTCAGTAGGCATTACACCTTTTCTGAGCGATGAAAACAAAGCGTTCATTCAGCTGCTACATTCTCACACAATTATTCTGCATTTATACACCACCATAAATAAAAGGCTATAGATAGATATGCCACTTTGCAAATAGAAATAAAAGGCAGTTCTAGGTTGTAGGAGTTTGGAACTGACATAGATAAGATAATGCACTGGAAAGCAGCTTACATGTAGGAAGGTGTGGAAAAACCACTGATGACAAGAACAAAAGATGAAAGTATATTTTAAGAGGTAGGCTTTAAGGTGATGTGGACAGTTTCTTGTATATCCCTCTAAGTTTTTAGCTTTCTATAAGTCATTTAGTAATAAATCTCCAACCACCTCTGCAAGATAAGGTAGTGAATGTGGTAGCTACCTTTATTTTATGCTTGGCAACTGTAGAGTTTCACAATTGGGATTACAGTGAAGCGTGTTGCATCTGTCTCAGAGCACAAACTGCAAGTCAGCATTACAGGCATAGGCTTTTAGCCTGGTCAGCCCAGCAGACATTCAGTTCTTCTCTTATTTGAGTAGGGATTTGAGAAATAATTCTTAAATGCTATCAAAAGGGAAAAAAAAATCAAGTATATGCAACACGTTAAGAGAAACCCAGTAGCAAGCAGAAACATACTGGCAGCATTATTGAGAGAATTAAGAGGAATACGTAGAACAGGAACAAGAGGAGTAAAATTGTAAGAAGAAAGGAAGACAGGGACCTTGAAAAGGATACAGTAGAAGCTATAGTGGACTATGTTTATGCAACCAAGTAAGTTTAAAGTGGATTAGTTACACCTTGACTAATCTTGTTTGTAAATTCCTTAGTAATTTAAGCAACCTTCCTTCAGTTTAGTTTTATTCACCTCTAAATCAACTTAAGCTAATCAACTTCACGGTCTGTTTAGAACTAATTTCCCTGTGTATGGCCGTGTGGAAGGTCCCAATAGGAAGATGGCTTGCCCTCTGGAAACTTACTGGAGCATGGGGAGAACAGTACTTCAGCATGGGTCTTTTCATTACAGCAAAGAGGAAGAGTTGTTACTGTTGCAGTCCTGGTGGATGGGGAGAATAATGTAATTGACTTCTTGCTTTGGAGGGCATTTGTAAGAGAAGTTTCATTTTGCAATAAGGAATTGTTTTGCAGTAGTAGGATATCCAAGGGGAGACAGATGAATGGAAACATAAAACTAAATGACAGTCTTGGCATCAACATTATAGATATGATGTCTCAAACTGAGAAGGTAAATGCAGAGTAGACTATTCAGAATGTGAGTACAGATGAAAAAGAAGGCAAGTGGTGAATTTGGGTTAATACAGCTTAGAGCTTTTAAAGGTTGCCAAGAAGACATTCAGCATTTTAGAAGAGCTGCATGTCTCAGTAGCCTGTGTGGTGAGGAATAAATCAATTAATGGCAACACACACATCAGTGGGAATGGGAATAGAATATTACAACTATAGTGATGTATTAGATGCAGCAGAACTAAGGGAGGACCAAGAAAGAACCAGAGGAGCAGCTAAGAGATGGGTGGGAACATAAGGCAGTGATGAACTCTAAAGATTATTGAGAAAAGGAAAACACTGAAGAGAAGCTGTCTGAAAGAAACCTCCCCTTGATTCCATCCAAGGGGGAGGAATATTCAGGGACCACTAATTTCCCACACCTTAAAGTACTTGTAATAGGGTCTTTCTAAAATACATTGAATCTTATGTGATTTAAAGCAATTACTTGTCAGTGAAAAATTACCACGTTCTATCAGAACCCCATTTAAACTCTTAATGTACATCTTAATTTTACCAGTTAATATCTGTGCTTTGACAAGCGTTTTCTGAGTTTCTTATTGCTCATTTGTATTATTTTTCATTTATTTTCATGTTTCATTTATTCTCTCAATGTGAAAAAAACACAAACACACCTTTAATTTCTTCAAAAGACTCAGTTTCATGAATGCACCATTGGGGATTATTTTGAAGTAGTAACGAGACACTGCTTCTTTCCTTTTGATTTCTGAGATTGATAAAACTATGCTTAAGTTTTCTTAAATTTAAATATGTTAACAGTTACAAAAAGTGTTTGAATTCATTTTGTAGGTGATAAATGTATATAACAGAATAAGGTAGATATTTACAAAGTGATAATTTTAAATACTTAAATTTTGATAAAAGTAGTTATATTTTTCAATTACAACTTCTATAAGTCTTTTAAATTTTATTCACAGATTTTAATTTTTAAAAATTATTCTAGATTTTTAAAAAATATAGGTGTAAGCCAGTCACTAAACTGAGAAGTCCTATAATTTTTTTAAATTGCAGGTTATTTATAGTCCTGTCAGAGCCAAGTTAGCAGATCAACATCTTGTGCCTCCACCTTCAGGAAGACTCGAGCAATACTGTTGATCTATTAATGAATTCTCAGCCCCAAAATTTGTTCAAACTTAGCTGTGAAAGAGGCATTTCTTCATTGTTTGATATTTTTATCATAATAAAAGATTTCAGAGAAAGAGCAGCATGCAGTTTGAGTTTGCACAAATTATTTCACAAATCTTGGTGTCATTTCTGGTTTTTGCTGAGAGCATGCTTGATTCTTCAGGCATCTAAAAATGTCTCAAGTTGTTGGCAAATACAATGAATATACCATATTGTCTGGTATATGTTTGTAAATTGTGTGCCAGTGGAAAGGACACAGTTTGGAAGGTGTTCAAGAGTTTGCTTTTGGGAGGGGTTTTGATAACAGAAATGTCAAACCAAGTCAAGGAGAAACGGGCAAGACAGCTGTGCCTAAATCAGGGAGATGAAAGTGAGACAAGAAGAAATAGCTAATAAGTTACGTGCATGACTAGGACAAGTTGTTTTCCCTTCACATTTTTTTTGTTTTGTTTATTACAGGCCTTTTTCCTGATGTAGGTGGAGGATATTTCTTGCCAAGACTATCAGGAAAGATTGGCTATTATCTTGCACTGACAGGATTTAGGCTGAAAGGAAGAGATGTACAAAAAGCTGGCATCGCTACACATTTTGTAGAATCTGAAAAGGTAAGCTGCTAATCAGTGCTAGCAAGGGCGCAGTCTACAACCATGATGACAAGTTTGAGTTGTGTTGCAGACCAATATACTTTTACCAACTTGAGTGTATTCAGAGGCGCAGTTCTATTAGCTGGCTGTACACTGTGAACGGGGATCGTAAGATATTCTCAAGCTGTCATTATAACACATTCCAGCTAGTGACAGCTTTGCTTGGAATAGGGAGCAAATGTTGCTGTCTTCATGATTCTACTGTTGAAGGGCAAGATTTACAGAGCATAACTGAAGTTGCTTGAAAGATTGTACAATTGAGACAAGAGTACCTGAAATGAGAGATTTATACAACTGCAAAGTTTTTAATCATAGAATCATAGGGTTGGAAGGGACCTCTGGAGATCATCTAGTCCAACCCCTCTGCCAGAGCAGGGCCACCTTAGAGCAGGTTGCACAGGAACGTGTCTAGGCAGGTTTTGAATGTCTCCAGAGATGGAGACTCCACCACCTCTCTGGGCAGCCTGTTCCAGTGCTCTGCCACCCTCAAAGTAAAGAAGTTCCTCCTCATATTGAGATGGAACTTCCTACACTCAAGTTTGTGCCCATTACCTCTTGTCCTGTTGCCAGGCACCATTGAAAAGACTCTAGCCCCATCCTCCTGACACCCACCCTTTAAGTATTTGTTTGCATTAATAAGGTCACCCCTCAGCCATCTCTTTTCCAGGCTAAACAGACCCAATTCCCTCAGCCTTTCTTCACAGGAGAGGTGTTCCAGTCCCCTAATCATCTTGGTAGCCCTATGCTGCACCCTCTCCAGCAGTCCCCTGTCCTCCTTGAGCTGGGGAGCCCAGAACTGGACACAGTACTCCAGGTGTGGCCTCACCAAGGCAGAGTAGAGGGGGAGGATGACCTCCCTCGACCTGCTGGCCACACTCTTCTTGATGCACCCCAGGATGCCATTGGCCTTCTTGGCCACAAGGGCACATTGCTGGCTCATGGTCATCCTGTTGTCCACCAGGACTCCCAGGTCTCTTTCCACCGAGCTGCTCTCCAGCAGGTCAGCCCCCAACCTGTACTGGTGCATGGGGTTATTCCTCCCCAGGTGCAGCACCCTACACTTGCCCTTATTGAATTTCATAAGGTTTCTCTCCGCCCAACTCTGCAGCCTGTCCAGGTCTCTCTCTATGGCGGCACAGCCTTCTGGTGTGTCAGCCACCCCCCCCAGCTTTGTGTCATCAGCAAACTTGCTGAGGGTGCTCTCTATCCCCTCATCCAAGTCGTTGATGAATATATTGAAGAGGACTGGGCCCAGTACTGACCCCTGGGGAACACCACTCATCACTGATCTCCAACTGGACTCTGTGCCCCTAACCACGACCCTCTGAGCTCTGTCTTGCAGCCAGTTTTCTATCCACCTTACTGTCCATTCATCTAACCCACTCTTCCTAAGCTTCCCTATGAGGATGCTGTGGGAGACCGTGTTGAACGCTTTGCTGAAGTCAAGGTAGACCACATCTACCGCTCTCCCCTCATCTATCCATCCAGTCACACCTTCATAGAAGGCTATCAGATTAGTCAGGTAACACCTTAATCTAGGTAACACCCCATTAATGTGTTCTTTTTCAGTCTCCTTAAGAGATATCTATTTTGTTTCTTACAGTTGCTGTAAGAAAGTGTAAAAATTCATATATTTGATAAAGTCAGACTCATAAAGTTCCAGTAACTCGCACGGACATAAGTGAAGGAGAAACAATGACTTGCTTTCCTTCTCTGTGTAAAGACCCATGACTGTCATTGTGGAGCTGGTTAGATACTATTTTGAGCATAGCATGGTTGCCAGGCTCCTGCTTTTTCCTCTCGGACTGTTGTAGGCTGGGCTTTACCAGCTGCAGCTGTAGCACTGCATTGGGGATCCTCTTGGGAAGCAGAGTTCTTTGCTGATCGCTGCAAACATAATTAAATCCAGATGGTTCAACAGTGAAAAAGTGAACTATGGCTCCTTGTATTGTTTACTTGGTACCTCTTTAAGATCTGTCTGAAAGTTTATATACATGTATACTGTGTAGTACTATTACCAAAGCAGTAACAATCAAAGAAGTACATTTTGTTTTATTTACTTTTCATTAAATCTTATTTTTAATAGCTACCTGCCTTAGAGAAAGACCTGACAGCGCTGAAATCTCCTTCAACAGAAAATATTGCAGACTTACTGAACTCCTACCATGCAAAGGTAATCTGAAATCAAGCAGAATTGTTAAATATACGTAAAAACAAATTCTTTTTTATCCATGCTACTAATCTTTTGTTTTATGGTTAAAAAATAACAGGTTTCCAAACTCTTTGCACTCTGTAAAATACTGATTTGCAGCACTAAGGCCTACAGTGGTCAAAAATAAAATTTAAAAGTCTTTCTTCACTTTTTATTCATTTTGGATAGTCTTCAAATTCCTATTGTGATCAGCTCTCTCTCTCTTTCTATCTGTGTATGTAAGTTTCCAGCCAGTAGCATGATCATGGGCATGAAAATAAAAGGTTTTGGCTTTACAGTCAGTTTATTCGGTGGCTGTTTTATCTGTTTTGATGTTCATTGTAAATTTATTTCAAAAGAAAGGAAACTTCTGGAGTCAAATCAGGATTCAATGTATTCAGTCAATCTGAGTAGTACTCCTCAGTTGTTTGGCTTTAAAATGAGCAGCGTCTACTCTTTTTATTTCTGTTTTGGAATTACTAAGTTCATATATAAGGATTAATTAGAAAAATAAATGGGATAAGCCAATTTACGTAGTAGTACTGATTATTTTGACAAAATAGAAAGCTATGAAACAGGAGTGATTATATGTTGCAGTATACTGCTTTACAAGATGGCACTGAATGGAAAAGGAAGCTGTGTATTTTTAGGTATCAGAGCTGAAGGGAACCTTCCTCAGTGTCAGCTGCTGTTACTGAAACATCTGCTTATGTCCTAAACCCCAGGAGATCTGAAACATTTGACAGCCTTTCCACATAAGGCCAGCATATTTTTCACACTCTAGTTTTCTAATTAAAATTTTGTAAAATGACAGAGAAAAGATAAGGAAGAGAAATGCATTTTTTTGGTTAATCGTTTTTTTAAAAAATATGTATATACATGTCTATGTGTTTTTTAAGAAAACCAAACTTTAAAAAAAAAAAAAAAATCATGTTTTTGAGTAAATTTATCTACACTGGCTTTCTTAGTGTATTTGATAGAAATATGTTGATAGAACCATCATGATTACTTATGTACCAGATAACCACCCGGTCAAATATGCATACATAGCAGCTCAGAGCAAGCACTGCGTTATGAATTGACGTCTTTAACGTTCACAAGATAAAGTGACAAGTTCATTTATACACACTGCAAAATTGTAACTCATTAAAAATGTCAGTGTCTTATGAATATTAATGTTCATTTATGATATAATATTTCTGTAACACAAGTCATTGGAATTTTTCAGTACTGATAAGTTTTTCACTCTAAAAACCCAAGCAAAATATGTTTTGTTTTTTTTTAAATAGAGCAAAATTGATCAAGAAAAGGAGTTTGTACTTGATGAACACATGGAGAAGATTAACAGGTATTGAGTAATCTTTCTTTTTTTTTTTTATTCTTTTGGATAGAGAACATGAAGTTAAATCCAGTAACAGTATCAGCGTTCCACAGATAAGGTGATAGAAATTACATTAAAGTTAGTAATTTAAACTTTTTTGTCTTTAGGGAGCTTTATCTGAACCTCAGTAAATATTTCACTCATCAGTATATTGAATACTTGAGCATATTTGCCTGATTCATAGACCATTATATTAAACAACTACCCTATGGCACATTAAAAAGAACATTTTTTATAGAAACTGGATGGGGATTTCTGAGAGTAATTGTTCAGTTGGACAGGAAATGTTACATAGCACATTTATACTCATTGGTATAAGGCCATTTCTATGATAGTTTGGAACTTCTGTGTATCAGAAAGGGAAGGAGAAATAAGAGTGATAAGAAGCAGCTAAAACTCTTGAAGAAGGATGGCAGTAACAAAGTCTAGAGATGTTGACACCAAACCAATAGAATAGAACTAATAGCTAAAGATTTGATGTGTTATAAAAACACAGGTAAGACTGATGGTAGTAACTAAAGCTTCTGGATAAATATCAGAGTTTGTAAGTGAGGTTTATTGAAATGCTGGAGATCTGTAAAGGAAGAGAAGATGCCTGTCAACTGAGTTAAAACTGAACAGGGAACACATTGCTAAAAAAAGCCAAATCAGATGGTTACGCTCTGTTTTTAATTTCTGTGTTACTAGCACTTGATAGGGAAGAGGAAGGCTGAAGCAGTTCATTCATTTATTAACTTTTTTTTTTCCTTTTAGTCTTTTTTCAGCAAATAGCATGGAAGAAATTGTTAGAAAATTAAAGCAAGATGGTTCTTCTTTTGCCATTAAGCAGCTAGAGGTAATGTCTTCTGTGTTATTTTTGTTAGAGATTTAATTATAGAATAGTTGGAGTTGGAAGGGACCTTATCGATCATCTAGTTCCAACCCCCCTGCCATGGGCAGGGACACCTCCCACTAGACCAGGTTACTTAAAGCCCCATCCAGCCTGGCCTTGAACACTTGCAGGGATGGGGCATCCACAACATCTCTGGGCAACCTGGGCCAGTGCCTCACCACCCTCACAGTAAAGAATTTCTCCCTAATATCTAATCTAAATCTACCCTCTTTCAGTTTAAAACTGCTGCCCCTCATCCTATCGCTACACTCCCTGATAATAAGTCCCTCTCCACCTTTTCTGTAGGCCCCCTTTAGGTACTGAAAGACTGCTCTAAGGTCTCCCCTGAGCTTTCTCTTCTCCAGGCTGAACAACTCCAACTCTCTCAGCCTGTCTTCATAGAAGAGGTGCTCCAGCCCTCTGATCATCTTCATGGCCCTCCTTTGGACTCGCTCCGACAAGTCCATGCCCTTGCTATGTTGGGAACCCCAGAGCTGGATGCAGTACTCCAGGTGGGGTCTCACAAGAGCGGACCAGAGGGGTAGAATCACCTCCCTTGACCTGCTGGCCACGCTTCTTTTGATGCAGCCCAGGATGTGGTTGGCCGTCTGGGATGCAAGCACACATTCCTAGCTTATGTTGAGCTTCTTATCCACCAAGACCCCTAAGTCCTTCTCCTCAGGGCTGCTCTCAATTCATTCTCCACCCAGCCTGTATTTGTGCTGGGGATTGTCCTGACCCATGTGGAGCACTTTGCATTTGGCCTTGTTGAATTTCATGAGGTTTGCACAGGCCCACTTCTCAAGCCTCTCCAGGTCCTTCTGGATGGCATCCCTTCCCTCCAGCATGTCAGTTGCACCATAGAACTTGGTGTCATCAGCAAACTTGCTGAGGGTGCACTAAATCCCACTGTCCACGTCACCAACAAAGATGTTTCACCAAGGGGGGGGATTCACCAAGGGGAAATCA
>VYZM01015082.1:0-14830 GCA_013398915.1 Dromas ardeola
AGAAAAAACAAACCAAAAAAACCCATCCTGTTATTAATCTGGACAGGCTGCAGTGGAGCTGATCCCTTGCCCGTCCGTTCCTCTGGCACCACTTGGGATGTTGTGAGGGGAGGCAGAGGTTGTGGGGCTGGTATCTGTCATTGTAGAGTGGGAGTTCAAGACCAGGCTGGATGAGGCTTTGAGTAGCCTGGTCTAGCATGCAGGGATGTTGGAACTATATGATCTTTAAGGTCCTTTCCAGCCCAAACCATTCTATGATTCTATGATTTGCCTAATTTCTGGCTTGTTACAGGGTTAAATGGCTGAAATCATCCTCCCCAGGGCAGCTCCAGCCCTGGGTTACTGCTGCCTGGCTTTGCTAGCACTGCAAAGGTGTTTGGCATGTTAGAGGTAGTGGCTTGCAGAGGCCAGGAAGAATTACTGCCTTGGTTTAGGGTGGAGGTGACAGGATGCTTGTGATCCTCCACCAGCTGCAGCATCACTGCTGGAATGGGGAGCATGGTGTCCTCTCCATGGTCCCCAGGGGGCAAAGTGAAGAGCAACAGCATGATGCCCATCGCACAGCCCAACATCCTGCTGTAGCAGTGTCTGATTCATCCTGCTCCCAACCCTGGGCTGCTACCAACATGCTCACCCAGAAGTGTCCGTCGTTAAGCATCTATTTAGATGTGCAGAAGTTGCCTAATTTTTCAAGGGTTCTGCCAACCCCTGATGCCCTTGAAGTCAGTCATCGCTGAAAGTACCTGATACCTCCAAAAACGGGTCATGGAAGACTTGCGTCTGATGCCCAGCAGAAACAGGTGGGGAAGGGCCAGCCTTTGTGATGGGATGGTCACGTCCCTGTTAGCAAAGGGGGTGTGAGGGGGTATCAGACACCCCCCCCCCCCCCCCCGCCCCGCCGCCGTGTTTGCAGGAGCGATGCCCTGACTATGTGCTGAGGAATTGCTGGGAAAACCCCAAGAGTGATGGAGAAACATCTCGGGGAAGCATCCCTGTTACCACCCAGGCCAGCTGTCTGCTCCTTGTCCCCATCCGGGCTGCTCCACAAAGGTGGCCTTGGCTTGCAGGTGCCAAAATTCTTGCAAAGCCCTGCCTAGAAAAGGCAGCCAAAATAGAATCCCAGAAGATTATTCCCCAGCCACCCTCAGTGGGAAACATGACCACTGAGGATAAAAGCACGGATTAGAGGAGGGCACCTGAAGATCGGGGCTCAGGCTGGGAAAGGCATCCCTGCAGGAGGAGGCAAAACACCGGCAGTATTTTTTGCTACCGCACATCTGCTATTTGACCTTATAAAACTCTATTTGTGGAGGTGGTTGTTATTTTTCATTAAATCTTTTAATCTAAAATCCCATTAGGCTCAGCAGTGTGTTCATTTGTGAGCAGAAGCAAAACAGTTCGGTGTTTGCTCATTCCTGTATCTTCCTCACTTCAAACAGATGTAATAAAGTATTTTCTCTTTCCCTCTTGTTTCCCTATGTGGTTTGGCTTTTTTAGGAGCCTTTGAGGCAGTTCATCCCAGTTTTCCCCCCCCTCCCAGCACTGCATGCTTCTTCTAGCTCTGCTGCTTTCTGGTCTGTTGAAATCAAATAAAATTCACATGGTGTGCTCCAGAGCTGGGACTTTTGTTTGCCTGGCTCTCCTGCCCGGGTTAAATCAGCCCCGCTGTTTCCAGACCCACAACGTCTGGCCTTAGAATAAAACAGCATTAAAAGATGTATCCAGGGGGTGTTTTTACAAAAACCTGGGTGTGCAAAGCAAAGCCTGCAGCCCTCATCTCTGCTGGGCAGCAGCAGTCCATGGTGTGGACAGCCCGGTCCCCACACCCAGGAAGGCATTGCAGTGGCATTTTGCAATGTTTTTTTTTCCCCCCTCCCCAGTCTCTGTCATCTTTATCTCAGGAATCACTTAAAACCAGGCTTTAAATAATTCACCGGGAGCATATGGCTGTCCACTCTAACTGATTTGTCACAACTTTCCTTGACTTCAATAATTCACTTTCCTGCTAGGAGCTGATGCACTTTCCTTGTACGTGGGTTTGCTGCTGAGCACGCCCAGATCCCACACCAAATCTGTTCACCAGGAGGAGAGAAAAAGGGGTTTTAAGGCCAAATGCCTTTGTTTTAGAAAATGTCAACTTTCAAGCAGTGCAGAGGGTTTGCTGGGTAGCTTGTCCCCCTGTGGGAAAGGCGAGGTGAAAAATCTGAAAAGATGCTCCTCTTGCTGCCAGCATTTGTCTGAGGTCCCCATGACAGCAGTGGGTGATGATCCTGCAGCCTCTCCTTGGTGTGAGGCTTTGGAACTGCAGCACAGACGAGCTCTGGTAGGTCAGCATCCACCCGCTGAGAGCATCCCAAACCCCCAGCCACCGGGGATGTGCCCCAGCCCCACTGCTCCAGCTGGTCGGGAGCTGCATCCCACCTCAGCATCCCTTAGGAGGTGCCTGGGCTTGTGTTTTCCCCCACCAAATGAAATCAGCATGGGTTAATTAGTCAGTGATGGCCAGTAACACTAATAGGAGTGAGAACAAGAACAGCAACAAGCCATTGGAATTTGGCAGCCTCTCCACTCAGGCCCTGCTTATCTGGGTAAATTAGGGTTTAATTTAAAGGAAGTATAAAGGCTCCTATTGCAGTGTATTGGCAGGGCTGTGTGGGAGAATATACAATATATGTGTGGGAGAGGCTAAAATATATAATGCACATGCTCCATACAATGGTGTTTCTGCTGTGGATCTGTTTTCTTGCTATCTCTGTAGTGCGATAGCAAGTGATGTGTAACGAGGAACCGTGGCCATGAATAATCAGCAAATTCCTGGGACAAGAGCCCAGTATCCTGCTGGGGCCCCGATCCTGCAAACACCAGGGCATGTGACTATGCTGCGAGGTAGGCAATGGTGAGGATGCTCCGGTGCCTGCGCAAGAACGCGGCTTATGGAAAGGGTTTATGCTTATGCTAAGTGTGGTGAATTTAACTTCCTCACAATAGCACTTCAACATTACAAGGCACGCCAGAAAAATCAGAGAGGGCCTGAAGCAAAATGCAGGCGAGTCAACTGAAGTTAACTTCCCTGGGCGTGGGGCCAGGCCCCTCTTTAGGGGCTATTTTCCAGAATAGGCGGCAGATTGCCTGCAAAAAATGTGTATTTTCAGTTGCTTTTGATTCGGCTGCCTGGAGCCTGCCTGAGCCCCTGCGTGCTGTGTGCCCAAAGGCCCCTGAAAACCCATGTTTGCAAGGCTGGGGCATGGGGATGGACAGGCTGCGAGGAGCCAGCCTTGTTTTCCACTCTGGATCTCTTGGGGGAACCTCAAAAGTGCTATAGGGGCACTATAGGGAACCCACGCCCTGCCCTCTTCCACCTGAGGAGGACTAAGGGGGCCAGGCTGGGTGGAGGAAGGTGGGGGATGCTTGCAGCCCCCATGGCATGGGGTTTGCAATTGGGCAAGGCAAAGCCCCCCCCATGGCTGCTCGTTGCCATGGCGGCAGAGGGGTCCCCAATGCTGAGGGACCCATGAGAGGTGGCACGGCCAGGAAGAGAGGCACCAGGAGAGCCCAAACTTAGGGCTGGAGGGTACAGGCAGGCTCGCTGCAGGTCAGGGCTGAGCTGAACTCGACGTGGGCGGGGCAGTCGAGGATCTCTGCTGGGGTGTTCAAGGATCCGTGCCCCAAGACCAACGAGGCAGAGCATCCCCTAGCTCCACTCGCAGGATTTCTCTCCCTTAAGTCTGTGCTTCCCACACCGTAATGGGGGGGCAGGAGAAGCTTATGCAGCTTTTCTCCCCCTTTTCCCACTCCCCACCCATCCCCCTCCATCTGATGCTGTGGCTCCTGATAGCTGCTGTCTGTCTAATATATAGCCTATCTGTGGAAGGAAACTACTGTTTGGACATCAAACAAAAGATGCGCTAAACCAACTAATTAGCCACCTGGCTTTCTCCCCAACCTCCCATGACGATCCTGTATTTTTCACACCGTTTTGGCACCGGACCTGAACTCTGGCAATGAGCTTGTGTCGGGTATCCCAAGGGTATGCTCTGCTTCTTTTCCCTTCATCCTTCTCTTTGGTGTCATCCTTTTTATTTGCAGGCGCTTCTTCTAGACTACTTGCATCCAGTTCATTTTCCTTTTCTTAAATAAAACCTGACTCCAGCCCTTATTTGGTAAACAGCTGGGAGAAGCTGGGCTTGCACTTTCTTCTCCTGACAAGCCTTTCAGGATGGGGGAGATGAGATGGAAAAAGAGACAGATGAATAGGATGCAAAAGTGGTGAAGAAAAGTAAATATGAGATAAGGGGAGGGTGGGAGAGAAAGGAAAATGAGGCAGAACCAGGGCTGGGATGGGGAAGCAGAGTAAAGGCAAGGAGGGTGGGGGACCGCTAAACCCCAACCGCTGTGTGTGAAGCGAGGGACTGGGGGGAGCAAACTGGGAACACAGTGGTATAAGACGGACAGTGCTCAGTATCCCTCTCCAGCTCCTCCCAGCTGAGGCTGTGTGGGGGTTTGGGGAGAGGGACTGGGTCCAGTGAAGAGATGTCCGCCTTTTCAGCCAGGAGCTCCTCTCTCCTCTCTTCCCATGTCCCTTAACAAATTTTTGCCTGAGGTATGGGTAGCTCATGCGAGCAGCCGGGTGCTTTAACCTGCCTCTGTCTCCAGCTGTCAAATGCTGTAAATATCTGGGAAGCGGTTAATGCTGGGGAAACAACGGAGGTGTTTTAAACGCGACCCAGAGCTAAACCCACCACTGGTAGGGCTCGTAAATATCCCCTTTGTGTTTCTTCTCTGTCAGAAGGCAGCACTAAAAGAGAACAAAAGCCAAAGCCATCATGGGGTGGCTTCAGCATTTCTGCTGCTTCCCTAACCCTTTCCAGGGCATGCCTAATAGTGATGAGGAGTAAAACCCCATGAGCTGGGGGGGGAGCTAGTGGCACTGAGGTGGTGGCTGGGCATGGGGAGCCCAGCACTGAGATGGCGAGGTTGGGAGCTGGCACAGGAGGCTCCTGAAGGGCTCAGAGTGGAAAGAATTGTTTTTCCTATTATTTCTCCATTTTCAGCTGGCTGAGTAGCACTGAACATCTGCCTGAAAGCAAGTAACCTGGCCCTGCTCTTGAAACCACTGGCTTCATTGGCAGCAAATGAAGTCCTTGGTTGAAGAGATAAAGTGAGGGCTAAAGTGCTAAAATTATCTGTGCTGAAACCGGGTGAGAATGAAGGCTGTTAAACAGGGCATGTGGTAGGGAAACAGGTAATTGCTGGCACTGAGCAAACCCTGGGCATCACCGGGGAAATTTCTCCCCTATATCAATGGGTCCCACCACTCCATCAGCCCTAAAAGCAAAGGACGTTCGGGGTGGCAGGACCCACATTAAGGGAAGGTGGAAGCCCCATCTGGAGGCAGGCATCAGTGGCATAGCTCTGCCCCAGCTGTGATTTTTTAACAAGCTGAATTCTCAGCTGGACCCTGCAGAAAAATCAATAGCAGGACTTGAAAAAGCTGTCAAGATACATGGAGCTAAATTGGCCACCCCGCAGGCAGCCATGCGACTTCTTGGGTGTCATGATGTACAGCCACACTGAAAGAGGGGGAAAAAAATATGACAATTTCAAAAAGCCTTTGAAATAATCGCCTAAGATTATTGAAGTTTCCTAAAATACCAGGGGAAGATCCAGAAGTGTGTTTTAAAAAGTTGGTGGTGGAGGTTGGAGGAGCGAGGTAAGCCACCTTCCCTCTGCTGAGGGCATCTTGGGAGGGCTGGGGTGGCTTTTTCCCTTTGCCAATTAGACCTGAAAGGTGGCCTGCCACTCCACCTGCAGAAGCCTTATCTGCAAAGCAGCATACCAGCTTTAGCAGAAAGTGTCTCTTTCTTCAAAGCCACTTTAATTCCACCCTTTTAGATTTGCCTTTTCAAGCGCAGTCCCAGCGACATCCATCTGCCCTTACAATAGAGACAGTGTCCTGAATTGTTTTATTTTTGGCAGCTTTGCCTTCAGCTCTTTCATGGCTGGGAGATGTTATCCCTCTCCCTGTGGCTGCCAGGGATGCTGTGACACCGTTGGGTTTGGGGACAGCTATTTCAGTCCTTGGTGCCTCATCTGCCAGTGGATGCAGGACAGACAGATGCTGTAGGCACCTCCTGAAGTTGTGTATGCTTGTGCATGAGTTATAGCGTCTGGCTTTTGCCACATGTTCATACGCAGGTGCTTGTAGGGACAATCCTGTATCCCACCCTGCAACTGCCCCATGGTACACCCAGGACCAGGCTGGCCTTTTAACATTCACTTTTTGGGGCTGGGAAAGGCACAGGGAGCCCAGCCCTGAGTTGTTAATGGCTAGGAAGCTCTTCCACAGCTAGAGAAGAAAAGTAGGAAAAAATATATAGAAACAATTTTCTTCTAACATTTCTTTTTTTTTTCTTTTTTTTTTTTTTTTTTCCCCCAGTGTGAGCCCTTTCAGGAGGAGGTCTTTAAAATTAATAACATTCTTTCTTTTTCTCTCTATTCCCATGACTCCTGGTTTAAATTAATGAAATGTCAAATACTATTAAATTCCAATCATATGTTTGTGATAACGAAGGGACTGATTTCCAGCCAGTTTACAACTCTGATCCGTTCTTCCCCCTCCCCCCTCTTTTTTAGCTCCGATTAAAACTCCCTTTATTAGATTTACTCTTTCATCGGTTCCCTCTGATTTCCACCTTTTGTGACCCAAGGCTGGGGAAAAGCTTTTCGTTGAGCAGAAGATTTTAAGGCTTTTTAGCATTCTAGTATTTTTCTCCAACATCTGCTCCGACCTGGGGTGACAGCCCTTGCCATGATGCTCTGTTGGGAGCCGATGGGTTCTCCTAGAGACCCCAACATCCTTCATTTCTTTTCTCGCTTCCTTCATTTCTTCTGTACTTGGGAACTGATTATGGTAACGAGTTTAAAAGGCCACATAATAATCCAACGCACTGTAGCCAGAGAGCTTGAAAGGAAGAAGAGCTTTGTTAACTTCCTGAGTGCTGTTTCTCAGTGGGGGGGACAATGGGTGCAAGTACAGCTAACACAAACAGTGGTGCGGATCAGGCAGAGGATGGCTGGTCCCTGCCGAGGCAGGAGGGATGCCGAGCTGGGTTTTCCCAATGGTGACTTTACTGGGACATGGTGAAAAAGCAAAAAGTCTTATGATGGCCACAAACTGCCTTTGGAAAGACCTTCTCTGGGGAGGGGCACCCCAAATGACTGAACCACCCAGCTATGAATTGTGGCAGCCCTTGCTTCGCTCGGTCCCGTGGCAAGGTCGCACAGCAAGGGCTGTACAGCTGGCAGTGTTCCTAGAGAGATGATTTAGGGCAGGACAAATGGATGGACTTGCATGTTGGCAGCTAGATGAGCATCCCTAAGGGATGGGCAACAAGGCGACAAGGTGCTCCTGCTGATGGCTTCATCAATCACCTGGTGGGCTGGGCTCTCCAGCACGCTGGAGGAGCTCAAAGGGTTAATCTGTAATTTATGACTCAACACCGAAGATACAGTCATTGGGAGAGAAGAAAGTCCTGTCGAAGGCCCTAGGAAATAATTTGCCTTGGCACTTCCTTATAAGAGTGAATTGATTTTTGCTGGGCTGTGTCAGGCTGAATTATGAATGGGGGAAAGCAGGGCTGGCTTGCCCAGAGGTGAAGGTGTGATAATTAGGGGCACCTGCAGAGGAGGCTTAGGGGCTCTCCCCTCCCAGCAGTTCCCCCATGAACCTGGGGCCACAGCGTCATCATCTCCAGAGCCCTTGGAGAGGTGAGTTTGCGCCAGCCTGGACACAGAGATGGTTGCCCGTGTCCTGCTCCCCAGTCTGGGCCATCTCCTCTCCCTCCCAGACAGCGGAGCATCTGATGCTGGTTGCTAAAGAGCAAAGCAAAGCATCATGATGACCCTGGGAGGAGGCAGGAGAGTGTGCAAGATGCGACCCCACCACCCTGTCCTTGGTCCTGCCCTGCCCACTGCATCCCACAGCCCTGCTGGGAAGGGACAGCGCCCCTAGCCATGCTCCTGCCCTTTGCCCTGGCCTTAAAAACTCCTGGTGCTGCCTCTCTGCCCAAGTCCATCTCCATCTACCTGGCTGGCGAGGTGGCTCTGCCCCCCAAGTGCTTTATCGATCACACCCCGCTCGATGCTGCTTTCCAAGGCAAAGACCCTCCTGCAGGCTGCTGGGAATTGTAGTGCAGGAAAGCCGGCAGTCAGGAATGGAGACCAAGGCAGGCTCTCGACTTGCCACTGGCCTGACCCCTGAGGCTCTCCTTGGCTGAGGCAGTGCCCAACCTCATCCCCCACACGAAGAGCCCCTGGGGACCACGTTGTCTGCCTCCGGCACTGGTCACTTGAGCTGAGCATCCTGCCATGTGTGCGGCTTGGCTTTGGTTTGCCAGCTTGAGGGGAGGCAGGGGGAAGAAAATGAGGTCTGGGCTTTTTTTCCCCCCTTCCTTTTTCATTTATCATCTATTACGAACAAGCTCCAGCTCGTCACTAAGACCTGGGAACTGTAATTCCTGAATAAGAGCGACCCTGTTAGAAAAGCCTCGCCTAATTGCAGAGACTTCCGAAACAAAGGGATTCAGACTATCTGCATCGTCCCCTGCCCCTTTTCCCAACAAATCCACCCCAAAGAACAGTTCGTTCATTAAGCCGTTTGCTCCGCAATCACGGCTAACTCGGTAATAAGCACTGGGTTCATTCAGCTTGGCACAGCGTTCCCCAGTTCCTAGGATGATGGAAATGCCCTGCTCTCCAGGGAAATAGGCAGGCACGGAGAGGAGGCGGCTGTCACATGGAACATCCAGCACTGGGGGCTGGGGGGGGACAGAGGGGACCTGGCCCTGTCATCTCCTGGAGCTGTGGCGCATCCCCCCCCACCCCCCGCCCCCAGGTAATTGTGCATGGAAATGGATTCCCATTTCTCTGCTCAATTGTCCTGTTTGCTGTCACAGCTGAACATTTTGCATGTGCAATTACACGTCCCTGCATATATCTGTGGGCATGCTCAGGTATCGTCCACCAGCCTTCAGTGGCTGCTGCGCAGACACTCTGCTCTGTGTTTGAGCTTTAATAGCAGTCAAGCAGAAGCCATTTTCCATATGAAGCTGCAGGACCTATGGGGTAAATAAATGGGTTTGAAAGCCTAGCAGTATAATGAGTTAATTTAAAACCTGCCTTATCTTCTTGTATATTAATTTACATGGTATTATGTTTAATCTTTCACTTAGTGGGGTTTCATCGGCTTCTTTCTCCCATTCCACTTTTGGCAGCTCCCTGGGATGCTCTGCCTTCAGCAGGAGCCGGAGGAAGCCAAGCCAGGGCTGAAGAGTGGGGACCAGACCTGGGCCAAGAGGAGCTGATGGGTCCCACAGGAGCCCAGGGTGGCACCTCTTTGTCTTCTGCTCTCGTGGTTGCCCCATGGACAGGTGCAGACCGATTCCTCCTCAACTAGGGGGAGATCACCGCCATGTTTCCCTGGTGCCATTTGCCAAGGTGCTAATCACTTTAACCAGCTGGGAGGGCATCAAGGGAATTAATCAGCTCTAATCAGGACAATGGTAGCTGACAAGGCAGCTGGGGGTGGAAGCAAAGGACTGGGCTGTGCTCAGCACTCCGTCCCTGCTTTAACTGCCTGCCTACCCCTGGCCATGGGGGATGCCTGGCTCCAGAGACACCAGGCATAGCACTGACCTGGGGGACCTTGAGCCACCACTTCCCATGCCCCCCACCCAGCTGCGGCTCCAGTTCCTGCTTTTCCAACGTGCTGAGGGGCCAAAATTTGGCTTCTTGGGGGCTATCCTGCCCAAACATCCATCATGCTGGTCCTGCTTCCATCCTCCTGCCAGCAGCTGTGAAGCCTCGTGTGCTGTTGGATGGCACTTTGCATGAGCACCTCTCTGAAGGGGCACGTGAGGCCAGTGCAATGAATAAAAGGCTGGTGCTGGTGGGGAAAGGAAGGCAGAGATGACGTTGGCAGGTCCTTGGTTGCCCTTGGACACGCTTGTGCTGAGGCTGTGCGAGCCAAATCGGACAAGCAACACGCAGATCCCCATTGCACGGTGCACATTTGCAGCCCCAGTCCTGCTGCTGGCAATGTGAGCTGGGTGTTGTGTCACCCCATTAATGAGGCTGTGATGGAACCATGTGCCTGTGGCTGGTCCAGATCTCTACTGGTCCAGTTGAAGAGAAACCAGAGGGTGCTATATCACAGGCAGCGTACGGGAAGCGGAGGTGGAGGGACGGAGGGATGGAGGCAGCAGGCAGGGCTTGGTAGGGCTCAGCAGCAACCCAGTGATGTGGGTGCCAGAACCCAGTGGGAACCCAGTGGGTGCCAGAAAGCATGGCAGGCATGTCTGACAGCGGCAGGAGGCCTCGCCTGGAGCATCCTCTGCCATTTCCATCACCTGTCTCTGAGGAGGAGGATTAGCCTTAACTGTATTGGAAAAGGACTGATGGATGATCTGGAAGAGAGAGAGATGACTGTGGGGCTTATTTAGCTGAGGGCTGACCTGGGAAACTGTCCCTGAGGCCATCGTGACAGGGTGGGCTAACACCAGGTAGTGGAAGATGGGAAACTGGAGCACAAAATGTGTAGGTCAGGTTCCTGGGGCTGCACCCAGCCCATGCAGAAGAGGGTCACAGGAAGGAGGGTCCACCTGTGCCTGGCTGCCTCTTCGGTGCCAAGGCAGCATCATCATCAGTTGCTGCTGGGAACATCCCCCGCCCTCCCCTCTCACTAATGGACATAGGTGAAACTTGCTGTGCCATGACTTTAATCAGCAAAGAAAACTGCAAAACCTCTTTTTTTTTCTTTCTTTTTTTTTTTCTTTCCCCACCTGCTGAATTCAGCGCCGAATGTAAATGAGACAGCATTTGGGCTTGGCTGAGCGCCCGCTTCCCCTGCTGGCGCAGGGAGCCAGCCTCTCCCACACATGGAGCCTCCCAGGCTAATCCACGACATGCATGGATCAGCCCCTTCACATTTCACACCCTGCCCAATAACCCCTGGAACTTCAAGGCTGCTCGCTGCAGGCTCAGACCACATGACTCCTTTCGAGCACCCATCTGAGAAGCTCAACCCATGATGGGGAGCGGGACCAGCCTGTAGCACCCCATCCCTGTTCCATGGATTCACCTGGAGCAGGGTGGCTCCAGCTGCAGCCCTGGGCTGGAGAGCAAAGATGTGCTGCAGCAACCTTGCATGCAAGAAGCATGCAAGCAAGTGCTGCCATGTGCGTGCCGTGCTTCCAGCTCTGGGGAGCTGGTGGTTGCATTACCCCGTGGCCATCATGCCAGCAATGCACTCAGCAGCCAGGGAAGGGATGCAGGGGTCAGCATCCAAGAGCCCCGCTTGCATGGGGGGGTGTTGGATCAGTACTCCTGGTCTCACACCTATGGGTCTGTCAGCGTGGCAGGAGTAATTTGCAGCTCCATTAGCACTTGGGAGTCAGCACAGTGGCCCTGCAATGTGTCCGTTTGATAAGAGGCAAGTTCCCCTGAATAATGAGCAGTAATTGGATTTCAGGCTTAACCAGCTTGCAGCAAAAATAGAAAAGAACAGAGAGCCATTGGATATTTCTGTTCTGGCTCATCAGACACTGGAGGTTTATCTCTGCTGAGAATAGCACAAGAGAGGTAAAGTTATTAGTGACCATCAGAGCATGGTGATACCATCTCCCTCTTGTGTTTAGTGGGATGGGTCTGTGTGTCCTCTGTGAGTTTCATTTAAGGCTACAGGAGTTTATGACCCCCTGCGGGAGAGCTCTGCACATACACCATTGCAGTGCAGCAGGCAGGAGAGGATTCAGCCCTCTTTAGCATGCAGGAGCGCCCAAACTCTCTGCCATTGGGGAAGGCAAGAACTGGCAGCCCAGGAGTGGGCTGGGAAGGCCAACAGCTGGGTGGACGCATTTGGGAGGGACAAGGCAAGGTGTCCCACCGGCGTCACCCCATTCAGGTGACAATCTGGCACGGGGAAGGCTGGCACACGTGCAGCACTGTCATGCTTGGAGCTGTGGTTGCTCACTTCAGGGTGGCATCAGTGGAGGTGGAGCAGGCACTGGTGACCGTGCCGGGCACTGGGAGATGCTGTTTGAAGCGCCACACATGGCCGTGATGGCCCATCTTCCAGCAAGATGAATTCAGGCTGGAAGCAGTGCAGAGAAGGGCTATTAGTGTGGTGGGGCAGATGGAGAGCCTGTCTTATGAGACTGAGAGCACTTGGCTTGTTTAGCACAGCAAAGGGAAGGCAAAGCAGGGATATTACTACTCTACATAAATATATCAAGCAAGTAAACACTGGGTAGAGAAAGGAACCATTTAAGCTAAAAGACTGCGCTGGCACTAGAACAAATAGGTTTAAACTGGCTAATGTAGGCTGGAAGTTAGGAGACAGTTTTTAACCATGGGAGTTACGAGACGGTTTTTAGCCAGGGGAAGCAGAGGAAGGAAAATTGCTTTCCAAATGGAGCTGGATCAGCACATGAAGGGACAAGTAACCTGGCTCCCTGCAATTGCAGGGGCCTGAAGTGGGAGCTGGCAGGGTCCTGCCTGCTCCAGGCTCCTTCCAGGACATGCCAGGCACATCGTGCACTGCCAGTGTCCCCTGAAGTCCCCAACTTCACAGGGCAGGGAACATTGTTTCTGCAGGCAGGGACAGCCGATGCCAGCCTCCCTCAGCCCTGCAAATGGCACACAGCTGGGCCACCAATTCCAGATTTCCCCTCTTGCATGAAATTATTCTGAATTCCCCATATATTCTAGAGCCTGCTTAAAGGATGGGTGAAGAATCTGCTGATGAAGACTCTAATCAGTTTTGAGAGCAGGTAATTTCTCAGCTAGAGATCATCTCCAAACAGGAAATCAGATTCAGGAGATAGCTACTTTATGCAGCACATCATGGTGGACTAGAGAAAAGCTTGTTGTAATAATAAGCAGAGCTGGAATAAGAAGATCATTACTAATATTATGCATTAATTAATTCATGATCCTCCTACCATGTGGGTTTTCCTATCCCACTTATCTCTAGTGTTAATGGAATAGGAATAATTCTAGACAAATCCTGGCACCTGGGCAGGTTTTTTGGACACTGTACCTCCTTCCTGAAACTGGAGGAAAGATGTTCCCTGCCTTCAGTGTGTTTGGAGTCTGGCACCATGCCTGGGATGGTAGTAAGCCACAAAAGCATCTGATGGAAGCAACCACTGGATGGATCCTCAAAGGTCATAACGATACCCCGTTCTGGTACAGATGGTATTCACCGACGAAAAACGCCAAGCGCAAAAGCAGTGAGCATCAGTACTGCAGCGTTAAGGTAAGGAGGGATGCTGCCTCCTGCACCCAGCTCTGCCTGCCCTTGCTGCAGCGGCTATAGTTTCCTTGGGCCAGGAAGCACTGGGGTCCCTCCTGGTGAGTGTGCAGCACCAAGCACCGCCAGGCTGCTGCAGCCCAGCCAACAGCCCACGGCCGCATTTGCACCGCAGGTTGCACCGCCTGGGATGCTCCGTAGAACCTCACCCAACATGTCATTTCACTCCAACAAGACAGAGATAACGTAACCGTGTTAAGAGAATTCCAGTTTTGATTAAAAGCCATGGACCCGCAAACTTTGGCTCCTGCTTGAATAAGGATGAGGATAATATTGGCAGGAGAAAAGGAAAACATCTGATGATATCTGAAGCAAGAGTGTGGCAGGTTTGGAGGGGACTCGCAGCTTGGCTTGTGGAAGGGACCCCAGTGCCTGTCCCCTGGACAGGATCCGGTGTTCCGAGCCCTTGGCGGCTCCTCTCCACCCAGCCCTGAGAAGGAGGGGGGCAAACCCAGCCAGGGGGTTAAGATTAGATCTGTGAACAGAATGATGCACAATTCAATCTTGCAAGCTTGCAACAGAGCACGCCGCACGCCGCGTAGCGATGGATTATAACGGATGAGTGCATGAGCGTGCTTACAAAAACGGGGCCTGTGGAGAGGGTGGGGTCGACTCAGGGAAGGGGCTTTGCTGTAGCTCCGTATGCCTTTCCACAAGGATTAGTGTCGCCTGTGCTGGCTGTACAGACACGAGCACCACACGTGGGCAGGATATGGTGTAAGTTGGTCCTTTAGAGAAATGGCTGAGGATGCTCCTGCAAGGCCGGGGTGGGGGCTAGGGGGTGGTTGTTTGGGCATGGGGTGCAGCGGGGAGCAAAGAGAGGGGCTTCCTCTGCAGTTTTCAGCACAAAAACTCTCCCTCCAGAGTTTTCAGCATGGTTGCTGAACACACACAGCACCAAGGAAGGCTTCCCTCAGCCCCTGCTGAGATGTCATATGGATCAAATCTTCCTTGGAAAGCCTCTCCAGCAAGGCAGGGACAGTCCTAATGTCCCGACTGCAGCAGGACTGGGGTTCACTGGGAAGGTGCAGGGCAGTGGATAACCACACCCAGCTCTTCTCTCCCTAGGGATCAAGGAACACGGGGATGCAGGAACATTTCTCCCCCTCCACCAGACTGCCGGGTTGCTGGGGGTCTCTCACTGTCCCAAAATAACAGAGGTGGGCTGCTTTGCGGGCATCAGCACAAAGCACCGTGTCGGCTGAGCCCCGACAGCTGGACGCACTGATGGCTGCAAGGGCAGCTTTTGCTGTCCCTGGCTCAGCGATGCCCCGGGCTCAGCTGGGCATCGCATGCCCAGCACACCGGGGAGCTCAAAGGGGTGATGGACATCCCCGCGGGGTGCCATACCCCCCGGTGGGGGGTGGGTCTCAAGCAGCCTGGTCTAGCAATGCGAGCTCTCGCTCTTTAAAGCGATGCCGGCCGCGATTTGTCACGGGGGCTGGGCGCGGAGGGTGAGCG
>VYZM01015082.1:17197-27533 GCA_013398915.1 Dromas ardeola
CCCCCCATCCCTGCTGACTCATTGGAGCGGATGTGGATACGAAGAGCTGGTGCTGCTGCTTTTCTGGCTGAAGCTGTGGTGTTGTGCTGTTATTGTAGTTATGTTCCTTGTTTCAGGGTCCAAGATAAGGACTTAGCGGTACTTCATTTTGGGTTTGGGTGGAAGAAGTCAGTCCTTGTGCAGTTCCCACCAGCATGTAAGAGCGGCTGGTGTTGGAGGTCTGGGGTTGGTCCTGTCTCATCCGTACTGACCACCATCAGTTTTGGCTCCTCTTGCTTATCGCTGGCGTCTGTTGCAGACACTGTAA
Organism: Dromas ardeola; assembly: GCA_013398915.1. Classification (NCBI taxonomy): domain Eukaryota; kingdom Metazoa; phylum Chordata; class Aves; order Charadriiformes; family Dromadidae; genus Dromas; species Dromas ardeola. Next base: position 17,505 of record VYZM01015082.1, read on the forward strand.
TGAGATGTTCAGTAAATGTCCTTGTAAGACGGTGAGCTTTGTAGATGCGCAGATATGGTATGTTCAGGAAGACACCATTATTAGATGTCATCTTGGCACCGCCCCCTTTCCATTTGTGCTGGGTGGGAATGCCGCTGTTTGCTTGCAGCCGTGCTCTGTTCCTGCATCCCTCCTTCACAAATCCGCATTAGTGAAACTTGTAGGTTGTTGTTTGGGGGCCAACCTCATCAGTGTTCCTACTGCTGATCACTGTGGCCTGCCTGCTGCTGGTTCTGATGGGCGATAGTTGTGTTTCTGGTCAGGAGTGGCTTGGCTGAGGACAGCACTGAGAAGAGGCTTTCTGTCCCTTAGCTGTGTCTGAATCTCTGACAAAGGTCTTTTGGAGGTGTGATTGAGGGGCAGACACTTTTCCTTGGAGGTCAAGCTGCCATGAGATGGACTGGGCAAAACCCACACTTTATTTCAACTGCAACAAGCTGTTGATGCCACCTGTGACAGGAGCATGTTTAGAATTGATGTATATCCCCTGCCTTGATTTTGGGCTTTAGATCAAGGCATAAGAGCTTTTGATGCATGCACACACAACAAGGGGAAAAAAAAATAAAAATTAAAACCACAGTCCCCGAAATGTTTGCAAATCCAAGAGTTTATCCTCACCCTGGGTAGGCAAAATTAACCAAGGGTAGGATCAGTAAATCACAGAATCAGCCACTTTAATCATTGAACATGAAGTGGCCGGAAGCACAGGTGGCACAAAACGGGGTGACCACACCGAGTCTTTGTGGGGTGCCCAGGATCGGGCGCTGCAGGTTTTTGTCTTTAATACCATTGCAGCGAGTGGCTTCGGAACTAGCAGGACTCCCAGCAATACACAGTCAGGACTGGGCCTCAGGTGGGTGTGATTAAGAAAAAAAGGTTGTTTGAGGTACCAACAGCACCCACTGAATGAACCCCTTGCTGGGGTCGGTGGGAGGGACAGTGGCTCATTTAGGACCAAATGGGCTGAGGGAGCCCAAGCCCCCACCTTTGTCAAAGGGGTTTTATAACTTCTCCCTCCTCAGTGCTTCAGTTTTTGGTTAACTGAGACATTTAAACCATCCCTGCAAAGCTGAGAACATCCCACATGGAGATCAGCACATCAATGCCATCAATAATAACCATAAAGGGGCTGGTTGCCCAGCATCCCACCACTTTAGCTGCTCTCCTACCTCCACTTGCCATCAAAGCCCATATCCAGCATGGCTGGGTAGTGGCTGTCATCTCTCGGTACCTGGGAGGGTGGTGGAGAGGTGGAGTGGAGCTGTGGGGCGAGGTGGGAATGCATGAAGGCTGCCCTGGTGTATCAGCATCAGTGGTACACGACACCTCGAGGCAGCCTCTGCTGCAGCTGACCCTACGTGGGACATGTGCTGGCAGCAGTGGGGAGAAGACGGGATGGCATCTGGCATTCCAATCTCTTCTCCTGACATGCTGAAAGTAAACTGGGAGTGGGCAGAAATAGGGGAGGTGGTATGTCCCTCACCTGCATTTGTGTTGATCCAGGCTAGCAGCAGTGAGCCTGGGCTGTCCCAAGGCAAGATGACAAGTGGAGGAGGACAGCGTGGGTCTCATTAAAGTCAGGGGGGGGCTCAGAAACCCAGGGCACAGGGAGCATCTGAATTTTTTTTTCTGGTGCATTGGGATCTGGGACGTCAGCCGGAGCAGTGGCAGCTCCTGAGTACCCCAGTGGTGTTAGAGGCTGGGGTCAGGCCATCTGGAGTTTCATGGCATTATCTCTTAAATGCCTTTAACTGCAATAGGATGGCCTGACTGATTGGATTGTACTCTGTAATTAATTAGCTGTGTGCACTATACGGGAAGCAGCTACAGTGGGAAGAGAGAGGGGAACCTGCCAGCGAGAGATGTTAAGCTTCAAATGGCCATTTCTCATTAAACCAGCATCATGCAGCAGCAGGTGCCCCGCTCAGGGGGTTAGTTACAGTGTCCTAGCCCTTTTCCAGGTGAGAAATTGCAATTTTGCTGCCTGACTGTTCCCCCAGAGCTTGACATGCTGCACCGCAATTCCACCGCAGAAGCCACCAGCCCGCCTGGCCTCAGGGACCTGCTGGGGGGAGAGGGTCAGCTCAGGGTGGGTGATACATGAGGGTGGTGAGGAGGTGCCCCTCTCCTCGGGAAGCCGTTGCCAGGGTGACAGACCCTGCAAGGGCTGTAGGATTATGCAGCCTGAGCTGCCCTGCAGCACTGGCCCTTCCCATGCCAGTGATGACACCCAGGTGTTAGGGGCTCCTAGGCATGGCTGGTACGAGCCCTGCCACTCTTACCTCTCTTGCCAGGGCCCATGTTGCCTTCTGCCATGCATTTTCTCCATCTCCTTTGTCTGCGTTTAGCATCCATTTGTGTCTTCAAACAGAAAGCATCCCTCTTAGGTTAATTTTTTTTTGTGTGGTTTTTTGTTTGTTTTTTTTTTTTCCTTTGTGTTTACTGTGGGGACTAATAAGGAACTGCAGTGTAAGGGAAATCTGCAACGGCTCCTTGTTTGTTGTTTAATTTAGGAAAATGTTGCTGGGCTGGGCTCAGCCTGCCTGGTGCTTGTGCTGGGGCAGGGTGAGCATCCCTGTGCCCAGGGGACAGGCTGGGAGCCACGGGGCACATCACCACCCAGCCGGCCCCAGCAAGAACCATGCCTTGCCTCTGCAGCTGATGCTCCATGGCTCTGGCTGATGATAGGGAGGGCCTTAGCAGCCTTAACCGCAGTGTGAGGGCAGGAGGTGGCTTCACAGGGTGAGTTGTGTCCCCCTGCTGCTGCTGTTGTGGGAGGAGGGGTGTCCCCTGCTGGCCCTGGGCAGGGGTACCTCCTGGGTGATGGCGCCTTTCTCCCGTCTCTTGATGGGTGCTCCTGTGGGTGGAGGAGGGAGGTCTCTTCTCTGCCAGTTGTTGGACGTGTTGTCTGTAAGTTGAAAAACCTGCTTTCCGCTGTGGCATCCTGGTCCCCGCTGCAGGGACAAGCAGGCTCTTGTCATGGTCTGGACCCGTCTGACTGGTCCATCCAACGTCCACAGCACTGTCTTCAGCTCTCAGGTTCCTGCAGTGCCCGTTTGGAAAGCAGCGAGCTGGCTGTTCGCTGCTAATGGGCACATCATGGCTCTTGCAAAATTTCAAGCTGGTTTATGACAGCGAAGCTTGTGCTCTGCCCGCAGTTGTCCCCAGGCATCAAAATGGTCCCTCTGGCTTTTAAATCCTGTTTGGCTTGTGTTCCCTTTTCCCCTCCACAAGCGTTGGGAGGCTTTGCCATGCAACCCTGGGTGCAGCTGGGGTGCACGGCCCCTGCCTCCCTGGGCACCCTTATCAAGCATCCCTTATCAAGCATCCCTCTGCATGTTGGGGTGTCTGGGCTTGTCTCTCCCAAGGCTGCTAAGGGCCAGGGGCTCCCTGACGCTGGGAGGAGAGCAGAGTCAGCATCACCGCCAAGGCCTCTGCACCAGAGGCTGATAAATATTGGAGGAAAAAAAACAAAGAAAAAACAACAAAAGAAAGGTATGTGCCAGCCCAGCTTAACCCACAAAGGAAAACCATATCATTTAAAAAAGAAAAGGTTTTAAAAATAGATATTTTTTTTTTAGCAGAGAATGCCACTCAGGAGAGTCAATGAGCTCTGTTTCAAGAGCTGGGAAACAACCTCTCATTCTCAAACTCTCCAAGTGTTAGGTGTGGCTCCTTGATCTCCATGTTTTTCCAGCCATCTGTGCTGGGTCCAGCCTGGCTGTGTACTGGTTGCTGGCTGCTCCCAGCTGCTGCCACTTGCTGGAAACAGGGAATTCACCATCTTGATGAAGGGGAGAAGCTGTGGCTTGGGTCTGTGCTACATCTTGCCCTGGTTTCCCACACATCACTGGGGCCGAAGAGGAGGCGATGAGCCCCAGGGAGCATCCCTGATTTTCTATTTTTTTAATTGGCTAAGGAGCCCTCTCATTTACTTCAGCTCTGACTAATGAGGTGCGTCTCACTTTGACAACATGTCACAAGCAATAAATTTCTTGGGAGCTGCTGGGCTGCAGGGATGCTCTCGTCCTCCTGGCTGGGGTCATCCTCCTCCACGTCGCCCTGTGCTGCTGGCTCTTGGCCCAGGCTGGCCCTTGAGCATCCTCCCAGAGAAGAAGAAAAGGGTTGGGATGAAAAAGTCAGGGTGTGAAACATCCTTTGGAAGGCATTTTTCCCATCAAAAATGCATTTTTATTTCTTCCAGTGGAAAGGGAATTCTGGCTTTATCAGAAGTGCCCTGGTCTCTCCAGGGGGGTGTGGGGACTAAACTCTCCTTCCCTCCCCATCCTGGTCGGACCACGGGGTGCAGCAACAGGGGCCAGAGCAGCAGTGACAGGATCCTGCCTCTGGAGGGTCAAGGGCATCCTTATGTGTAGTAAGAGCATATGGTGTAGGTGTCATATGGTCCAGGTATTGTATGGTATAGGTGTCGTATGGTGCTCATATAGGTGAGGAGAAGGCTTGTGGGTGAGCTGGGGGCTGCCACCCTGGGGCAGAGATGCTCAGCCAAGTCTGACCACGAAGAAGGGGGCCGATGCTGCTCTGTCCGAAGGTGCAGACACCTTTGTGGTGTTTGTCACCTCTTGCTGGGTTACACTAACCTTCCCTCTCCCAGCGTCATTAAGGGACTGACTGCTCAAGGTTCCTAATCATTGATGGGAAGCACCAACCGTTAACACTGCTCCTCTTTGTAATCTTGATGGATTCTCTTTAAGCAATTCTCTTAGTGGCTCTCCACTGTTAGCTTTTGTTTTCTCCTCAATAGCTTGTCTAATAAATGCCATTATCTTGGGCGCAAATCTACTTCATGTCTCAATTCCACTTGGCGAGAGTTGGTAATAACAGCAGAACAGCATCCTCTGAAAAGGGGCTCTGTCACCAGTTGCCACGGATACCACTTCTCCACTATCCACACCTGTCCCCAGAGCAGATAAAGATGAGGGGGAGACACGTGGCTGGAAAGCAAAAGGGGCATCTGCCTGATAAATTGGATATCTAAGCAGTGCCAGCAGCAGTCAGTGCAGCTTGGCCCCTGCTGCCTTGGTAATTAGAGAAGATGTGCTTGTGGACTGGGATCCTTCGTAATTCCATCAGATTAGAGAGGAAAAATGGTGGTGAAAGGAGATGGCCTGTCGGGGAAGGAGATCAGAAGTATTACTCATAGCTTGAAGGAGCTTTTCATCTATGGCCAAATAAAGCTGTTGCCTCCCAGTCCAATTCTGGGCCTGGAAAGGCTTTAACTGATAGATGCTGGGTTGCTTACGGGGTTTTGGGTTAGCCTGTAGGTCCATAAATGCAATTATTAAGGTGGGTCCATATTTCATCTGAGTGCAGCGTGTTCCCGAGGGTGTTTGAGCTCACTGAGACCTGACCCTGACACCAGTGCTGTGGCAACTCTTGCTTGTTACTGTAACTGCTGCACGAGCAGCCGAAGCGGAGTGTAAGTGGCATTTTAATTGAGGCAAACCCTATTTCAGCTGCGTTGTCAGGGCTTCCCAAGGAGGGTTTCCCATGCTCAGGGGGAAGGGGACCAGCAGTGGGAGCGTGCTGCCTAGGCTCCCCTCCTTACCTCTTAACTGTCCCATTCCTGGGATGTCTGGTTGCCCCTAAGATCTGTCCCCTCCCCGAGTTATAAATATTCTATCCTCTTGATACCTACTGCATCAAATCATTTTTTTAAAAGGCATTTTCTTTTTTCTGACTCGATTCTTGCATTTGAAAACACGCTTACCATGTGTGCAGTGCTCAGACATGCTCTCAGCTTTCCCCCCACCGCCCCGAAATGTAATTGCTTTAAAACTGCAGATAGTTGGCAAAAGCAATTTTCTCTACATTACGGAAGATTCCAGCTCCTCTCATCCTTCATCTGAGCCTTTACAGCTGCTCACTCCCGGTCTTGCCTTCTCTCTGCCACTGTGCGATGCTCGGCACCTAGGCTTACAGTACCTCTGCTTTCCGGGATGATGCTCTCGCTTCTCCAGGGCTGTGGGAAGAGGTTCAAGCTGGTGCGTGGTAAGGGACCTTTCCATGGGGGATAACTAGCTTCTATTCCAGCTTCTGCTGAGCAAGGGTGATGCTCACTGGCACCAAAGCCCTTCCCTTGGCTGTGCTGCTAGCAGGGTGCCTGCTGGTGGCACTTCTCCTTGTGCCAGGCATGTGCTCGTCTCGATTTTGCAGCTCCACCACCTGCATGTTTAACATGCTCTTTCTGTTTGCAGGATATGTTGGGCTTTCAAAAGCATTAATGATGGAAAATAAATTGGAATCTGAGAGAAATAATCTTTAGGCATTCTCTGTAGGCCTTCTCTTGCCTTGCCTTCCTCAGCCATGTTGAAGGCTGTGGCTGGAGGGGAATATAAATGAGGACAAGTCCTGGGTCCGGCTGATCTGTTGTGATGCCCCATGCTCAGCAGATCTCGCCACAGGGAGCCTGCCTGCTTGCTGGTGCTGATAAACTCTATAAACCTTCCACCCAGTCTGGGGAGGGTGGAAGTGATGAGGCATTGCTGGACCTTCTCGGAGGGCTTGCAGTCCTGAGTCAAAGAAGGTCAGAGAGCACACCAGGACTTCTGAGGATCTGTGCTTTACTTGGGTGGCTTTAGTAGCATCCTGGCATGGGACAACGTTGTCTGTGCCATGATCTTTCATTCCACATCAACCTGTCCTGGGGGACCAGGACCGTGTGTCAGTGACCTACCTTGCAGATGGAGTTAGGTCACAGGTAAATGCACCTAAAGGTGCTCCGTGAATGCTCCAGCCACAGCATTCCCTTCCCTGTGCTAAGAACCCATCAGGTGTCAGTCTCCTACTTGGAGGGGAAGATGAGATCCCCCCAGGACCACCACCCTCACAAGCATCAGGGGGTTGGCGGGTGATGGGTGCTGGATGTTTCCTACCTGAACCTCAGTTTGAGGCTAAAAAGAATGAAATCTGCTGTGTGTCTGAAGTTCAAGGGCTTTGGCAGGAGCAGAGTTGGTCGTGTGGAGGAGCGTCTGCCCCTCCATCGCAAGTGGTGCCTGCCTGAAACGTGACTTCCCATCACTGAATAATTAATGATACGGCAGGTTTTTCAGAAGGGAACATGGTAAAGAAAATGCTAACAAGTTGTCAGCGCTGACATTTTCACGGCAGCCTTTCGAGGTTCCCTCTCCTCCTTTCCCTGGAGGGCGCGTGCTGGTCACCCTTGGGATGTCACTGCCAAGGCCAGCAACATCTTTGGAGGCACCCCAAGGGCTGGGCACACTTGCAGCAGGACAGGGTGCGGTGGCTTTGTTGGCAATGAAACATTTGCTCCCTGGAGGAGAGCCAATGTGGCAGAAAACCTGTCTCTTTCTCCTGCCCCTGCAAAACAAATGCAGAGCTGGCATGGGCCACGAGTCCACGGAGAACCAAACCCCACACTGGCCTCCAGTGAGAGGCTGTTGAGGCACTGTTGCCGATCTTATCCTGGCCCCTGGGCTGGTCTTGGAAACAAACCAACCTTGTAATGAAGGCTGTTTTGATGTCTGTTTGTTTTCTGAGCACCAGTTTAACGTCTGGAAAATCCTGTTGCAGCGGAGCCTGGAGCACTTCAAAGAAACACGGGGAGAGGATGGATGCTCCATAGGAACCATGCAGGGAGAGAAGCCCAGCTGGGCTCCACAAGGAGCTCCCCCATCTTGGGGTCAACCCTCATGCTTGCAGTGGGAAGGGTTGAGGTCTGGTGGCTCTGAGCTCTGGAGGCTGGATTGCTGAACAGGATTTGCCTTGAAGAACAGGAATTGTAGGGTTTTGGTGATTCTAGCTCTCAGTTGTTCATGCGTGCATGTGTCTGCATGTACTGAGGGCAGGTTGTCTCCTTGTCTCTCCTTTTGCATGGGAAGAAACCCATGTCGCCCACTCAAAACCTACTGAACTGAGATTTTCTGCCTGTTTCCAAGGCTTGGTGCGGTGAGGGGAGCACCGAGGTTTGCTCCCACATGGGTGCCCACCACCAAGAGAGCCTGGCATGGTACATACCATGTCCTCCCAGCCTTGGACCTTTGGAGATGCCTAAATGAAGAGCTGGGGTTTAGGCAGGGAGGATTCATGGGTCTGAAACCTCACATTAGCATGTTGAGTGATGCTTGTCCATCCCTCTCTTCAGGGGCTGGATGATGCTGGTGGCTTTCAGCTCCCACCGAAGCTGGAGTCGGGGCTGTCTGGCTGCTCCTGGGTGCTCTGTACCTCCCCAAAGTGAAACTTCTTGCAGCGGTATCCTCCCAGTCACATAGTTCTGTGCTTTTTTAACGGTGTCAAGCACTGAATGAGTTCAGGCAATTTGTTTTATAAAGCAACGCACTAAATGTATCAACACTGAGTGCATGTTTTTAACATAATATTTCAGATTGTTTTGAAAGAAGCCAAGATTATTCTTTCCCTCTTCATTAGGACTGTTTTATATTAGAGAGATGAACAATAGAAAGAGTTTGCCAGAGAGAAAGCTTTCCCAAGTATTTGTTGCTGCTGAGAAATCAGCTGCTTTTTTTTAAAAAAAACCCCTGTCAATGCATAACTATCAGGGCAATTAAGCAGTGCCTAAGCTGCCGAGGGAGGCTGTAGGATTGGCTTTGCTGGAAATGTTGAAGGCCAGGCTTGACCATAGCTGTTGGGCTTGCTTTAGGCATTATTTCCTTCCCCAAAGGGGAAATGGACTAAATGACCCACCAGCAGATCCTGGTCACCTGGGAGTTTCAGAAATACAGTCTGAGCTGCTCTAGCATGAGCACTTCCAGGCTGGAGGAGAGAGCAGGTTTGTGAATCTTGCTCTGTTTCAGCCCAGAAATTATGGCTTTGACTTTTAACTTGCTTGTCAGCAGGACCAGGGGTGGGTTCTGTCCTGGTCTCCAGCTGGGAGACTTGGTGTCCTGCCATGGAAAGGGTAAGACCTTCTGCCTGGCTGGTTGCAATGCTCTGTTCTGGCTGGCGCCATTCAAAAGGAAAAAAAACCACCAAAATCCCACTGCAATACTTTCATCAGGGAAACTGGGTTCCTCTCTGCTTTCCAAAGAGTTTCTCTTTCATTACAAGTTGGAGGAAACTTTCAGAGAACTCCAAACTTTCCTCCTCAACAGGGACAAACCTGGAGAGATGGTGGGAGGGAACCGTTCTCTCATGCTCTTTCCAGCCCCAGATCTCCTTCCATCAGGCTTCCCCAGCTGTGCCCCCACAGAGGTGTTCTGAGATGACTTCCTCACGAAATGGAGGGCATCCAAGAGCCTGGAGTCCTCCCATCATGGAAAAGCCTGTCTGAAAGCCAGGGTTGCCAGCCTCATTAATTGGGGTGTGTGGCACCGGGGTGGTGGACCCTGGAGAGGGATTTGAGCGAAGAGGGTGATCTCGCTGCCAGGATCAGTCCAGGAGAAATACTCCAGGCAGGAGAATGTGCAGATATTGGCACGACAACCGGTTGTGTCAGGATGCAGGCTGTGACGGGATTCTCTGACCCAGAGCTGGGCTGGGCTTGTGCCAGTCTGACCCAGGGCAGGGCAGGAGGGGACAGACAGGGTGGCTCCAAGAGGGGACCTGGCATGTTGTGTGTGTGCTCACTGAAAGCCACTGCTGGGGATTAGGGGAGGCCCGGCGAGAAGCTCCCTGGGGATGCTGCTGCCCCACTGCAGCACCATCCCCTCCTGCACCCAGGACAGGCAGGATTTGGTTTTTCCTCACCTCCCGCTAATCCTGCTGCTCAAATATTCTTCCTGCAGATCTGTCTTTTTTTTTTTATTTTTTTTTTTTTTTACCGTTCCTAAATGGAGTGTTTAAGCTTATTCTTTTCTCTTCTGTGAAAGAGGCAGTAAATCCTTTATCCTGCCTGGCTATTTCTGTGCGCGTATTTTCTCATTGTGCTCCAGCTTGTCAGCTGTGTCAAAGCCCAGAAACCTTGGCCTCTGTTGGGCTCTAGACTTAGATTTCTCTGTATTTAACAACACAGGCTCCCCTGGACTAACAGTTCTTTTCGTTCCCCTTGGT
>VYZM01015082.1:30705-44135 GCA_013398915.1 Dromas ardeola
GTCCCAGTGAAACACCCCCGTCTGCCCTTTGCATTTTGAAGTAGGGGTCTTTAAAGGTTAAAGAAGTAAAGCTTAGTTTGAAGGGAGTGAGCTGGGGCTGCAGCTGATGCGGGGCTAACCGCCCTCCCCATGGGTGCAAAATCGGTATTCACGGCTGAGGGGGGGAAATCAGGTGTAGAAACCAAAAACTTGATTTCTGGGATTGCTTGGGGGTTTTGAGATTTTGTGTCTTCTTGTGTTCAAGCTTCTCCTTGCAAACAGCGGCATCGTCTCTGTGTGGTAGTAGAAGGGAATCGTGATTTCTCCACACGTAGCTCTGCGTAGCTCTGTGCAGGGGAGCTGGGACCCAGAGGGAAGATGTGGATATCACCAGTATATCATGGACAGGGGCACAAGACCCCTGTTTTGGGAGATCTGCAAGAGGGTTGCAGCAGCCGCAGTGAGCTAAAAACAAGCCAGAGCTGGGGTCTGGCTTGTCCTGATTCCCTTTGGGAGCTCCCTGCCCGCACCTCTGGAGCTGGGATGAGCCAGGATGCTCCAGCTGGGGGAAGCAGGGACCAGTCAGCGCTACTGAGGCTGACGTCCTCAGCCGTAAATATCCAGCCTGCTCTAATCCTCCCAGTAGGTCCAGCACTGCTGTTTTTCCTGAGAGTTATTTGACTCTGTGTTGCACTTCTCAGACAAATGGCTTTTAAATAAAACCTTCTGCTAACTTGTTAGGCCTCCTGTCCAGGTCACTTCCTGCATGGCTGATTTATGGGGCTGCTTTTAGCATTTTATTAACTTTATATCGCCGGGGCCAGTCAATCAGAATCTATCCTATTAGGTGTGGTGAGTGGCAGCCCGGGGCATCAGGACAGCCACTCCTGCAGCCTCCCTTGCTTCTGGGGAGGTCTCGATGCTCCAAGAGCAGGGCAAGAGATGGGAAGGAACAGGAGGAGGATTCAGATAAGGAGGAATAGATCTGGGATGGATAAGTCAATCACATAAGGGTTAAGGAGATAATGGGACTCGTGATCATATCTGGGGAGCTGGCTTATCTGCTGCTGTTGATATGTGTTTTCTCGGATGCATCCCCTGCAGCACGTGTTGGACTGGGCAGTGATGAGAGAGGAGCATCAGGGCTTGGTAAGGAGGTGGCTGCTCCAGACCAATCCCAGCCAGGCATTCACTGCTGGAGCACCCCTGAGCGCCCACCCTGGGTAGGACGTGCCTATATTAAACCCCTCCTGTAGCAATGCTAGAGACAGAGCCTTCCCCCTTGCCCAGTGCATGCACAAGCCCTTATAGCTCCTGGCATCCCACCCAGTCCCATAGGGTTGCTCCCAGGGTTCCCGTCCGTCTCAAACCCTCCTCTGCAGCTCCTTGTTCTGCACTCCCCTGCAATGGGGTGAGTCCCGGCACGCTGGAGGCTTGCCAGGTGCTGCTAGGGGCTGAGCGAGTAGTGACCGCTCCGGCTGGGAAATCCAAACGAGATGGAGATTGTAAGTGATGTGAGGCTGCAGCAGAGGCTTTGATAATCTCGGTTCTTGTTGCTGCTCTCCCCCCGTGCCCTGTCTTTGTTCCACCTGTGCTCAGAGATGTTATTCAGTGGAGTTTTCCAGCTCTTGGTAACAGGGGAAAAAAAACCCCTGAACTCCCGCACAAGCAGAGCTAATGAGCTCTCTCTGGAAATAAAAGCATCCTGAGGACAGCCTTGCCATACAGAACAGCCCATTCTCTGTGGCTGCTCTGGGCACCACCTCCCAACGATGGCCCAGAACGGAGCTGTTGGGAGCTGTCACCTCACATCCTTCCCCCCAGCCATTGCTCCTGTGAGGCATCAAGAACACTGAGACGTGATTTGCTCTGCTATGGGGATGGGGATTTGGGAGCACTTGTCCGACACCCTGATGCAGAGCCTTGTGCACTCTCGCAGGATAGGGCAAGGACAGAACACATGTCCCTGTGGGTCAGGAGCAGTTTTAACTGTCTTGAAAAGGGATTTGGGTAATGTCTTGTCTCCCATCACCAGCTGGGCATTCCTCGGGGTGGATGGCGGAGGAGGTGGGCTCACAAGGAGGTGGGCTCGCTGCAGCCCCACGTGTCTGCAGGGAGAACAGACCTGAAGTCCCTGAGGGCTGTTGAGGTTGTCAGGCGTAGGGCCAGGAGGGAATTTATCTTGCAGCAAAGCCGGCATCTGAAAGCCATCACTTCTGATGTGCTCATGATTTGCTGAAACCTGCATCTCCTTTGTCATATTTCTGTCTGTGTCTGCCTCAAATCCCAGAGCAAAAACTGAGAACTTGCTCTCAGAGAAGAGCAGGGGTTTTGTTTTTTTTATCCTCCACCTTTAAATATTTATTCTGAGCTCTCAAGATATGCACACCATGATCTAGGGAGCCTGCCTGCGTGCTGGCAGTGTCCCCGGCACGGCAGAGGCGGGTCAGAGCCTTCCTCCACGTCCTGTTCCTGCTCCTGTGCCCGAGCTGGGTATGAGAGGAGTGACGTGGGGTGTTCACCTCTTTCCACCCACCTGGGAACGAAACCCAAGGCCCACTAAAGTGCTGTGCAAAGAAGGGTCAGGGTTGTGAGCTGCCTTTGTGCAGAAGGGGCTGAGACAGAGGTTAAAGCATCGTGGCCCGTCTAGTGAGCTAGGGTGGCACATTCCAAATGGCACCGACCCCTCTGTACCCTGCCTGACTTTCCCTGTCCCCGCTGCTGGAGGCTTTCCCTCTCATCTTTGCAGCTTGTCCTGGACTCTCAAGGTCGTGCGGGTAACCAGAGCAATGCCACCAGCCTTGGCTTTGCTGCGCTCAGCTGCAGGTTCCCTCCCTCCCTTCCACTTGCCTTATTCTACTTTCCCAAGCCTTCCTGCTGCTGCCGCTTGGGCACAGGGATTGAATTGAGGGAGTGTGGCCCCATGCTGCTGGGATGCATGTGCCTGGTGTGCCAATGAGGAACAGGGCTGGGTGTTCTGCTCCGGGGTGTGCTGGGCACCCAGGGGCTGTGCCAGAGCACAACCGTGCTGCAGACATAGAAGAATCATAGAATGGTCTAGGTTGGAAGGGACCTTTTAGATCATTGAGTCCAACCAGCAACCCAACCCTGACAAAACCATCACTAAACCATGTCCCTTAGCACCACGTCTACCTGTCTTTTAAATAACTCCAGGGATGGTGATTCCACCTCTTCCCTGGGCAGCCTGTTCCAATGTTTGATAACCCTTTCCGTGTAGAAATTTTACCTAATATCCAATCTAAACCTCTACTGGTGCAACTTGAGGCCATTTCCTCTTGTCCTATTGCTTGTTACTTGGGAGGAGAGACTGACCCCTGCCTCTCTATGGTCCTGTGTGTCCCTGCAAAAGGGGAGATGGACTCTCAGCTGGCTGCAACTACCATCCTCCAAGCACTTCGCTGAAAGCTGGTTCTCCCGCAGAGCTGGCTCTGCCACAGGGGTGCCTGGATGAAGGGAGAGGGGTTTTTGCATCTTCTCGCTGGAGCTCAAGTGTGGTGGTGGTTAACTTCTAGCAGAAAGGCTGGGAGCAGGTTTCTCAGCAGCTCCGCAAGGGATGGGAAGGTCTCTGCCTTTCCAGGTGAGCACACAAATCGCTACCTCTGCCTCCAGCTGCTGCAGCCCCGGTGACCCGCTGAGCAGCTGGCACTCAGCAGCAGAGAGCCTTGTCCCCGGTCTCCCCTGGCAGTGCCAGCCACGGCCTTCCCGGGACCTGTGAGCGTGTGGGCGCTGATGCAGAAAATCCTCTGCAGAAGCCTGGGACTGGATGTCAGGTGCAGCTCTGCCAGGAGGTGCCTTGAAACCAGCAAGTAGCCAAAGGCAAGAGGACGCAGAGAAGACAATAACTGACATAGTGGGATTTTTTTTGTCAAGGAGAAATAAGTGCAAGCTAAGCTCCAAAGCGGTGAGTTTGGGACCATGGCGGTGGTTTCCTGAGCTGCTTTTTCCACGCCTGCCCTCTGCCTGTACCCGCCACCAGCTGGCAGCGGGACAAGCCCTCTCAGCTCTCACTGAATTTCAGACCAGAACAGCCTCATTAGCAGGAAAAGTTCTGCCGAGATAAGTTACTGCTGCTGTAAGAAGTGCAATTAATCTCTCTTTTCTGCTATTGCAACTGTGGACATTGAAGTTTGCTGCTCTTACACCGTGTCATGGCAGAGGTCTTGTGCACAGGAGAGCGCTGCCAGGGGAAAAAGTTAAATTATAGCAAGGACATTTTGGGGAAAGAAGCTCTTGTTGTCAGTTTGTTCCTGCTTGGGTGTCTCATGGGGTCAGAGCCGCTGTGCCTATGCAGAGTGACGCCAGCCCCTTCCCTCTTGGTGGAGTGGTGGCTGCGAGACGGGTTTTAAGGAAGGTGTGGGAGATGTGACCTGTGTTGGGCTCCTGCTCTGCCCATGCCCCTTCCTCGTCGTGGTGTCATCCCTTCCTTGCCCAGGGCTGCAACACCCTGGATCATCCTGTCTCTGTCAGGATTATTCACTGAGCAACACAGGAACAGACAGTGTCTCCTGGGAGTGAAAATATGAGGTCTGAGACTTGTAGGAAACAATTCCTCCAGATTCAAGCTTATTGAGTCATTGGTCATTTGACCCTGTGGCACTCTGTGAGCCATGGGGAAATCTCCCAGAGCACATGCAAGGGAAGTTTGCAGCTGGGTATTGCTGCACTTTTTAGTGAACGGTTGGGATAAGTCATATTTCATAAAATCAGCCAGCGAAAAGACTGCTGATTAATTCTTTATAATAAACAATGTCGAGCAGTGTGTCTTGGTTCAAGCCAGTCTGAATTTTAGAGTGATTCATGGATTTTTCTGCAGGAAAAATCACCTTTGTGGGGATTGCTGGTGTGGGGGGAGGCCTGCTTGCCTTCGTGAGTAATTCCCCACACTCCCCCTGAAAGCACCAGGGTGTGGAAAAACTATGAACTTCTCTGCGGGAACTGCAGGGGGGACTTGAGAGGGAGGAAGGGTGTGCTTGGCTCTACCACTGCAGCAGATGACTGTATCCCTTTGAAGAGCACCACAGGAGGTGGGGGAGTAGGAATTTCACCACCAGAAATGCTGAACGAGATGAATCTGGGGGAAAAAATAGCAGAGCCACGATGTCTAAGTGAGGTCAGTTGGGATGAGCTGATGCTCCCCCTTGCAACGTGCTGCAGCATTCCTCTGGCAGAGCACACACCTGAGGATAAGTGTGTCCCAGCATCGTTCATCTCTATTTAATTTGGGTTTTACTTATTTCCCAAGACCTTGTCTTTGTGCTGGAAGCCAGCCAACCTCTGTGGTCCTCCCTGCTGCTGGCATCCGTGGGGCGGGAGCCTGTGCAGGAGGCAGCAGCGTGTGGCTGGAGGTGTAGTGTGCATCTGTGTGATGCTGCTTTTTTGAAAACCAGCCTGGGGTGGGATGGGGAAATGCTGGGCGAGGCACTAGTCATAGGTGTGAGCAGTGCCTGCACCATGGAGGCGGTGCCAGGGGTGGTGGCAGTCCTTGCTGCAGCGCTGGGGGTTGTTTCTTAGTTTGGAGCTGGAAGCGAAAAAAAAAAAAGAAAAAAAAGGAGTAGTTCTGCTGAGCCGAAACTTGAAAGTTAATTAGGTTTCTTGGTGATGTTTTTTTGACTAGGAAAAATGCAGGTATTTGGCTAAAACCTTGAATTTCCCAGCACTGCGGTGGGAGAGGCTTGTGTAGAGTTGCAGCTGGGAAGGAGGAAAAAGGAGAGGTCAACGTGGGGGCTGATCCAGCCCCAGGAAGCCATGGGCAGGCTGACACATCCCTTGGTGCAGTAACACCCCACAGCAGCATAGCTCTGCCCATCAAATACCTGCCTGGGTCCCCTGTCCCCGCAGCTGCTGCATGGCGTTGGCAGGGGCTGTGTTCCCAGGGAAGCATGCCGCCTCCTCCGTCTCCAGCCCTCCCTTCGCCATCGTGCCCATCCTGTATTCATTACAGTGCCCATGTACTTCTCCAAGCCAAATATACTTTGAATTACTGCTCATCTATTCCTCTTGACATCCTCATGCTCATAACTAGGAAGCCTGCATTACCCATTTGCACATCTGTCAAACTGCATGTTCCTTGGCCATTTCCAGAGATACATAAAATTGCCCGTGTTTATGACATTATTGACAACCCACCCCATCTCCTTCCCCCTCCCTGAGCCCAAATGGCTGCCTTGCTTTATGAGGATTGATATTTGGGCAGTAAATACTTTAGAGCCTCATCTGATGAGTGTGTCTGTGCGGGTGAATACAATTCTGGCTGAGGGCAGATGTTGGAGCTATCTTTATTGGAAATGCGGGGCCTTGGCTTTCCCTCACCAGCCTTTGCAGCATCTCTGTCATCTCTTTCCAGCTGGCTGTTCCTGGTGGGAAAAATGGGAATCAGAGGGGAAAAGCCAAGTTGAGGTTGCTGTGAAGGACTAGGGCTGGCTGGGCTGGCAGAGCTCCATGAGGCATGTTGGGTGTCGATGGCCCATGGCTGCAGCATCCTGATGCTGGGCTCCCCATGTCTGTCACTAGCAGGATTGAATTTCTGCAGGCAAGGTGTTTTCCTTTCCCAAACCCAGGGAAGCCACTAATTCCTGCTGTGTTGGACAAGTAGTTTCAGCCCTTTTGAAAAAAAAGATGACAAGCATCAGGCTGTCTGCGGTTTCTGAGGGATATATTTTGACTCGGCTGTTCTGAAAAGCCACTTCATCTCCTGAAGTTTCAAAACGCACTTTGGTAAATGCCTCTAAAGAGGAAACAACTTGGGAACAACACAGCCTGGGTGACCTGAACAGGATTTGTTTTTTTTTTTTTTATCTTGCTGAGAAAAGCAAATGAGCCGATTTTTAGTACCTCAAAATGTTTTGCTCTCTTCTCCTCAAATCAGCAAAACAAAGAGTGTTCCCTGATTCCTAGGGAAGAGAAAAAGCAGCTGCAGCTTCTGCAGAGTGAGTTGGGGCTGGGCTGGGCTGCAGCCGGCTGCCATTCAGGGTGTCACCCTTGGCTTGGGCTGGCTCTCAGTCAGGGGCATCAGAAATCGGGGAGCTTTAAAGTACATCTGCACTTGGGCTCTCCAGGAGTTTTCCTGGCTCTGGACAGGAGTGCTGCATGCCAGGCTAGGACCCCCCACTGGGGGAACCAGGGTGAGTTGATGCAGGGGCTGCGGGGCTGGCACCCCCGCTGGTGTGTCACCCCAATGTCACCCAGCTGTTCCCAGGGTGTGGTTGTCCTTTTTCCCCACTCTCTTGGCTTGCTGACAGGGGGGCAAAGAGCAAAGGGGGCTTGGCAGCATCGCTGGATTTTTAGGGGCAGGGAGCAGGATGGAGCATTTCTGGGTGCTGTTACTTGGAGTTTGAATCACAGAGTCACAGAATGGCAGGGGTTGGAAGAGACCTCTGGACATCATCTTGTCCTACCCCCCTGCCAAAGCAGGGACACCCAAAGCAGGCTGGGCAGGAACACATCCAGGCGGGTCTGGAATATCTCCAGAGAAGGAGACTTCACACCCTCTCTGGGCAGCCTGTTCAAGTGCTCTGGCACTCTCAAAGTAAAGAAGTTTTTCCTCATGTTGAGATGGAATTTCCAGTGTTCCAGTTTGTGCCCATTGTCCCTTGTCCTGTTGCCAGGCACCACTGAGAAGAGTCTGGCCCCATCCTCTTGCCACCGCCCCTTTAGATATTGTTCATCATTGATGAGATCCCCTCTCAGTCTTCTCTTCTCCAGACTAAACACCCCCAGGTCTCTCAGCCTTTCCTCACCAGAGAGATGCTCCAGTCCCCTGATCACCTCTGAAGCCATCCACTGGACTCTCTCTGGTAGTTCCCTGTCCTTCTTGCACTGGGCAGCCCAGCACTCCTGATATGGCCTCACCAGGGCAGAGTAGAGGGGGAGGATAACCTCCCTCAACCTCCTGGCCGCACTCTTTTTAATGCACACCGGGAGACTATTTGCCTTGGCCACAAGGGCACGTTGCTGGCTCATGGTCAACATGTCATCCACCAGGACTCCTCTACAGAGCTGCTCTCCAGCAGGTCAGCCCCCAACCTGTACTGGTGTATGGGGTTATTCCTCCCCAGGTGCAACACCCTACACTTGCCCTCGTTGAACTTCATTAGGTTCTTCTCCACCCAACTCTCCAGCCTGTCCAGGTCTCACTGTATGGTGGCACAGCTTTCTCTTGTGTCAGCCACTCTTCCCAGTTTTGTGTCATCAGCAAACTTGCTGAGGGTACGCCCTGTCCCCTCAACCAGGTCGTTGGTGAACATGTTGAACAACACTCCAACTAGACTCTGTGCTGCCGATCACAACCCTCCGAGCTCTGCCATTCAGCCAGTTCTCAATCCACCTCACTGTCCACTCATCTAACCCACAATTCCTATGAGGGTGTTATGGGAGACAGTGTCAAAAGCCTTGCTGAAGTTGAGGTAGACAATGTCCACTGTTCTCCCCTCATCTACTCAGCCAGTCATGCCATCATAGATGGCTATCAGATCGGGCAATTTACCAGATTTCCCCTTGGTCACTGAAGCTATTGCATAGGCAAGGTTGGTGCCCAAGGGGCACGTGGATTTTCAGGGGAGCCACCTTCTTGGGGGCATCTTTGCTAGCACTGGTACCATGATGCAGGTGTTTTGCTGGTCCAGTGTACCTCTGAGATCCAGTTTGCTCATGCGAGGAGAGATCTGCAACATGGAGGAGCTAAACTGTATGGGAGAGATCTGCGCAGGTGCTGCAGAGAAGAGACGGTCCCCAACTCTGCTTGCAAGGGTTGGTGCCTCCATCTCCAAAAGGCCCCGCTGCAGGAGCCACACGCCGAGGTGAGGAGTTCAGTGGCCTCATTTACTTGCCGATGAGGGATGCTGCCCTGGCCCTGTCCAGTCTGCTTTTTTATGGCATTATAGTATCTATTTATTTATGATTTCTGTGGGTGGTGTTTTGGATGATCTATTGAGCCAGAGTGAGATATTTTGAGGCACAGTGAGATATTTTAAAAACATCTCATCACTCTGGAAATATCCATGGTGCAATAGCTGTGTATTAGTCATTCGGAAAGGGAGTGATTTCAATGAAAGAAAAAACATTTCATCTTGTCAGAGCATTTTCACTCACTGTCTACCAGGCAGCTGCTGTCAGTCTTCAGTCTCTGTGGCTGGTTTTACTCTTCTCAGGCTCTGCCTTTTATTTTATTTTCTAACAAGAAATAAAATAAACCCTCTAATGGATATTGGTAGCTATGAACTCATCAATTGTAAGAAAGAGTAAGAAAGAGCCTTTAAAAAAGATGCAATAAACCCTCTTTGCACTGGATTATTTCCAGTGGGATTATTTCTCCCGGGCACTATCTCCATTTGGAAGGAGAAACTCCTCCTCCAGGTATTGGACCTTAAACAAAAGCCCCTGCCTCCAACATGATTTATTTCCCTGGAAAGTGGGAGCAACTCCAGTACTCTTGCACACCATCTGGGGATGCAGAATTAGGCTAACAGAGAACAGGAGAAGAGATGGTTTTCTCCTAGGAGAAGAAAAAAAAAATCTGTAAGAAAACACAAATGATGAGGCCCCATCCTGCAAGGGAAAACAGCACAAAGCCATACAGCAAATCAAAAGCCAAATGAGCTGTAAAAAACCACCACCATGGTAGGAGAGATTTTCACTTGGAGGAAATCCGCCATAAATCACTTAATATTCAGCTTTGCACTGCCATTTGGGAAGATGTTCAGTGTATTCTCCTGGTCTCTGCTTTGGTTTATGTGTATCTATAGCTGGGGTTTCTATAGCACAGCCCACATGCCCCAGGGAAGAGGTGATTCGTCCAAGATGCTCCCATCTCGTCTGATCATTTTCCATAATCAGGCTAAGAGTAATTACACTGTAGTTACACTGTGAGTACTGCACACTGTCGCTTTGCAGGACACAATTGCCAGTCCAGTAGATAACTGCTTAAACAACTAAAAATTGGTGGTTAAATGCTTGGTTGGTGTTGATACCCAGAGTTTTCCTGCAGTGCAGGATGCTTGAGCACATCTAAGGGAAGCCTGGTGGGGATGGGCTTGTGCCCAAGATGTTTTGGGGGGACGCTTCTCTGCTGCAACAGCTCCCCCTTGGCCATCTCCTTTGAGTTAGGGAGTCCTGGCTGGGTTTCCTTTGCCCCAGAGTTCTTCCGGGGTGCAGAATGCTCAAGTGCATCTAAGGGCACCTCCAGGGAAAGGTGGGGATGGGCTTGTGCCAGATATGTTTTGGGGGAATGTTTCTCTGCTGCGGCGGCTCCTCTTTGGCCACCTCTGACTTAGGGAGGCCTGGTTGGGTTTTCTTCACCCCAGAGTTTTCCTGCAGTGCAGGATGCTCGAGCACAACTAAGAGAAGGCTGGTGGGGATGTGATTGTGCCCGAGCTGTTTTGGGGGAACACTTCTCTGCTATGACAGCTCCCCCTTGGCCATCTACTTTGAATTAGGGGGTCCTGGCTGGGTTCCTGAAGCCCTGTGTGGACGGGCAGCTGCCTTTACTGGGGCTTGCCCACTCTACCCGGCGCTCTGAGCTCTGTCTGCATCCCCTGTGTATGCCCACCCCACCTCTTTCTGCTGCGGTCAGAGTGACTCCAGCCAGGGGTTTAAAATAGAAGCTATTAACTAAAGAGCAGGAGAGGGCAGGGGGG
Source organism: Dromas ardeola (assembly GCA_013398915.1). Lineage (NCBI taxonomy): Eukaryota > Metazoa > Chordata > Aves > Charadriiformes > Dromadidae > Dromas > Dromas ardeola. The sequence goes on from VYZM01015082.1 coordinate 41,337, forward strand.
AGGCAGCTGAGTTCCCCCGGGAGGATGCCAGAGTTGGCCTGGGGTTTAGTGAGCCCTGGTGTCTTGGAGCCTTCTCCCCAACTCCCCTGGGACGAAAGGGGCATCACTCCCCAGGAAAGCAGAAATCAGGGGGGTCAGGGTGGTGGCTGCCCTGGACCAAGTGCCCATAAACCCCATCTCTCGCTAAAAGCTGGGCTTGGCAGTGGGGACTTGTAAGCTTTACAACTGCTGCCTTTTATTTCTGGCAAAATGAAATGAAAATGGCAAAGCAGAGCCATTTCTTCCCTTTAACCTTTTCCCTTTCACGCTCAGGCTTGACCCAAAACATTCTTTCGGTTTGCACTCAGAGCTCTCTTCCCAATAGCTCTTAATTCAATTAACACAAGCTAAACTTTTGCATTTCTTGAACAGAGGCAGGACTTATCACTCACGTGGGGAATCCTCTGCTCTCCTTCTCTTTTGGCGAGGCATCCTATGCATCCCTTTGCTGCTGGCGAGCGCACCCCCGTCCTGCGCCCCTGAGTCAGCAGTATGCTGCTGCTGCCAGCGTGCTCTTTCAGCTTAAAAAAGTAAGAAAGTTTCAGTATTTAAAGTATTTAAGCAGATGGTAAGCCACAAACTACAGTCGGCGGAGGGAGCATGTTTCATGACTAACAAAATATGCCAGGTAGGCCATTCCACTTGAGATATTTTCAGGAATATAATCACTTTCACACATCTTCATAAATTTGCCAAAGTGTTAGTTTTCCCCCATATGGACTGGGGAGGATGCAGCATGTCATGACTGTTGCACAGCATGTTGAATGCTGTGTCTTCATGGTGGGTTGGGTTTTATTTTTTTCCTTTCTTCCCCCCACCCAGGCTGTAATTGAAATAAAAGTTTGATTCCCTATTCCCTATAATTAGTGTGGGCAGAGGGTCATCCTCAAGTGTTTCGGTGGGGGAGCTCCTTGGCCTCCATCCAAGGCAGGGCAGAGGAGGCAGGGGTTAAATCTCTAATAATTCCCCCAAAAAGGGCTAGAGCAGTGCTAGGGATGCTGTCCCCAGTGGGGTACCAGCAGGTGATAGGGGGGTGCTCTAAGGGACCCCCCAAAGGCTGCATCCTTCCCATTCAGCTCTTTTGCGCTCCAGCGTCACAAAGGGGTAAAAAAATGCAAAATATTTTGAAGTCATTCAGTCTCAGCGTTGGATTCTTTCTTTTCTTTTTGGTATTGTGGCAAAATTAAAAAAGAAGGACCCACTTTCTGCATGTTATTGATCTTTCACTCAAAATCTGGGCCCTTTTCCATGAAAAATGAGCCCTTTTGTGAACAAAGAGACAGGCACCTTCCCAACAAAAGTCAGCTTTCAAATCCAATGTTCTCTGTGTTTGAAATTTCATGTTTCTGATAGGAAAATATCGATTTCACTGAAATTTGCAGTGAAGTTATGCTGGAAGGGGTGTGTGTGTGGGGAGACTGGCCTGAATGAATTGATGAGCACTTGAAGGCCGGATTGCCAGAGGGATTTAAAAGCAAAGGGGAAAACAACCTTGTCACTGATTTTGAACAGCTTGAGTTTGTGAACCCAGAGCCGGGCTGTTGGGCTGGAGATAGCCCCACTGTCCTCGTCCCTCAGGGACGAGGAGCCTTCATCATACATCCTGCCCATGGCAGGAAGGCTCAGCCTGTTGTGGGCATGTGTCCTGTTGTGGATATATCTCAGCCTCAGTGGTTTATATTCCTTTTTTTTTTTAGCATGGTGGCTGCTAGGGCCAGATACTGAACTGGTATGTATTGGTGTAGCTCTGTTACCTTGGATGGGCGCTCCACCAAGAGCTGCTTGCTAGTGTCTCGGGTCACAGAATCACAGAATCATAGGGTTGGAAGGGACCTCTGGAGATCATCTAGTCCCACCCCCCTGCCAGAGGAGGGCCACCTTAGAGCAGGTTGCACAGGAATGCGTCCAGGCGGGTTTTGAATGTCTCCAGAGATGGAGACTCCACCCCCTCTCTGGGCAGCCTGTTCCAGTGCTCTGCCACCCTCAAAGTAAAGAAGTTCCTCCTTATGTTGAGATGGAACTTCCTATACTCCAGTTTGTGCCCATTACCTCTTGTCCTGTCACTGGGCACACTGAAAAGAGCCTGGCCCCATCCTCCTGACACCCACCCTTTAAGTATTTGTAAGCATTAATAAGGTCACCCCCTCAGCCGTCTTTTAAGGATAAGGTGGGCTCACCTAAGGTTAAATCAATAAATCTCCGTAGCTCGTTTATTTGTTGGTGAAAAACTTGGGAATCACTTGGGAGGAGATGTGTGACGCTCCCTTGGACCGTGCTGCCACATGGATGCTCAGCTGGCAGGCAGGGCTGCCCAGCTGGGTATCCCAAACACGTCTTCATAGCGCAGCCCGTTGCCGCAACACCCCCATTATAACAGAGGAGCTGCATTCACCTCCCAGTCCTGCTGCTGCATCCTTTGATAGCAAGTAAATTGGTTTTCTGCACCTGTGCGGCAGTGATGCTCTTTCCTCACTGTAATGTGGGAGGGATGGAAGCAACGCTGGCTCAAGGGCATCCTTCCCAAGGTTGTCCATCTGGCACCCTGCTCATTCACCGCTGCTACGGAAAAAGTTTCCTGGTGACTCCAAGCAGAAAAGTTTCTCCCCCCGCCCCAGTGGGGTTGCTCCCGGTGCTTTGATTCCCGTCTGTGTGTGTAAGCTTGCTTATCTTTGGAAAGGCATGGCGGCGCTGACAAGCGGTGCAGGCGATGGGGGCTTGTAGGTGGATCGTTTTTAGCAGCACGCACGCACGCAACAGACA